>JASPKZ010000853.1:0-43622 GCA_030220185.1 Diploptera punctata | reverse complement strand
GCAAAATTTAACGAATTTTATCCTCGTCCACTGTTGTGGGTCTCGACGTAGCGTGCTGTCTTGTCACACAGAAGGCCTGTTCTATCCCCGTTCGGGGCAGTTTTTCTGGTGGGTTTTTAATCGGAGTTTTTTTTCCTCCGACCTTAAGACAAATGTCAGGAAACTTAAATAAGGCCCAAACGCCCCGAAATCATATGGCCATCATCATCCTTCAACCGGTGTGGAAGTTCACGGGACTCTACCATAACATATAATTCCTAGTAAAGCTGCAAGCATACCATGAAAATGCATGATTGCATGAAGTCCTGCGCTCGACAGAATTACTATGGATGGTGGATTATATCCATCAAAATAATTAGCCTCGCTGCCTACTACACGTTGGCATTGATCACTTCGGCTAACGCCACGGTCACTCGTTCCACATTCGAGGAAGGTAGCGTAACAATTATGTTGTAAATAAAACCACGCTAATGAGCAACCATGTCACCACGCGAGACGTATGTAAATATACATACATATTTCACGTGCTTTTGTATACCAGTAGAGCCTACCTATAAAACTCCCTGGCGCGACAGGCCGACGGCCCTTATCCTACCACCGGTTCTGGCCTCACATCCAACCTGTGTATCACAGATGTAGATGATATCAGCCGTGTGGGTGCATGTGGGTCAGAATGCCGCTTCACCCACCGTATAGCTGGTTTCCTGAACCTGAGGCTTACTTATTGTAGCTAACCCAAATGCAATTACGGTGCTGGGTGACAACCGGTCCCCATACTGGCCCAATACCATGAAAAATTCTGCCCCCATGGAGACTCGAACCATCCGTCCCGTAGCTCTGCGCCAGGCTTCCTGCCATAAAAACCACTTCGGCTATGGCGCGGGACACAGATATATTATATGATATATATATATAACAGGCTATAATGTTATATTGCAGATTGTCTCGAGATAAGTTGTTAAGAAAATTTTATTGGGTATTTCGCGTCATGATTCAAGTTCGGCCTCGGGTCACTGATAATGCAATCTGGGTCAGCTGGAACGTCGATCAGTGGTCACAGGCCTACCGTGAATCCATGACAAGGAAAACCCAGAAATCTTGTTAATCAAATTATATAATCGCCCATACTCAGTTTTCCAAATACTGGTGGTCCTCTACAAGGATTCCTGATAATGGCATGTGGGATCATGCCGGAACGTCGGAATCAGTGGCCACGGCCGTACGTAGAGGTTAAGGTGGTTCAGGCACTGCGCTAGAAAAGCCGGAAGTCGAGGGTTCAAGTCCCTGGGATCAGGCCTTTAAACGGACCCAAACATTCTTCTCGCGGCACTATGGCCCGGGGGTCGACTCAGCCTCTAACGGATGATACCTGACGCTTTTCTGGGGGGTAAAGGGGGGCCGTCACGCAGGCTGCAACCGGCTGAAATCAAGTGCCGATTGTCCGTTAAGTGGGAGGCTTAACCTCCTAGTGCCCCCAGGGCTTCCTGAGGCCTGTAGTGGGATTACTTTAGTTTACTAGTAGTTAAAGGCCAGCTGCGTGCGCTTTTAAACGCCTAACAAAATTTACCTTTATCTTTAGTTTCATCAACGAAATCATTTTCATAAGTACTGTTCACATCTAAATAAATATTTTTGGTTTGAAAGAATTTACACGAGGTATTTCTAAATTAAATCGCCCTTGGGAATTCCTCTGGATATAATTTGACTATCCATGAACATGTTTGAAAACGGAAAAGGTTCTAAAGCCTAGCTGATATTTTATAGAAATCAATTTGTTGAGGACGACTCCACAACACGTGCTCAAGTTTTATTTCATAAATGATTATTGTATAGCTGGCTTAACTTGGCAAGAGACAACGGAGGTACAAAGGTAAATCGTTGACCTTTAGTCAGTACAAAAGAAAGAACCCACCCTGTTCAGTTTTCCTCTCCCCCCTTACCAAATTAACATCTGTGAAGAAACCGCAACACTGGTGCAGTGGAGAATGAATATAATTGTCTCATTCGAAAATTTCGTAAGTTAAAACCAAGGGACGATACAATAACATGAACGCCAAAATGTTTTTAAAGTATAGCCTAAGATCTCTATAAATCCTGTAGTAACGTTTTCCAATCTTGCCCTGTCATTTTTCTACCTATATCACGAATACTTTGATTTGCATCTCATTTGGTCCTTATTTGCATCCTCCTCTGCTTCTCCTACAAGGTATTTCTATATAGGCCTACCCGCTTCAATCCTCTTGCGCCACATACCTGTCATCACAGTGACGAGACTTAACTACAGGTATTAAACTCGTTTCCCATATAACCATGTAGCACTTTGTAGATTCTCCATTAACCTCCCATGCGTCCTTGGGTAAAAAGTAGGCCACCTAAACTTTGTCTCTAACGAACTCCATGGCACGACAGGCATAAATTGCCTTCATCAGCTTCACCTCCAATGTGTAATCACAGAATGGACGATCATCCAACCAGCTGGGAGTGACATGTGAACATGTCGGAACCCCCCCAGCCGTTTAGCTGATTTACACAACCTGAGCCTGTACGTAGTGAATTACCAAATTCCTCTCATACTGTCTGAAATCTCTCCCATAATGGCTGAAATTCAGGAAAAAATTATAGTCATGGGACACGAACCACCGCAAGTCACGTAGCTCTCCCCAAGATTATGCCTTAAAATATTCGTTTACGGCGCGGGACAATTTTGTTCAACACAGTATTTCATGTTGTAAAAATAAAATCCATGTTTTGTATCCATATAGTCCTAATATAATGTTTTATAATTTTAAAGTTTTAGTTTAAAGCATTTTTAAAGAAATAAAATGATTTTGGTATACAAAGAAATAACCACTTACTACCACCTTTAAACCCGTAGGTTCATGGTCGCTATGGACTAAGCTCTCCATATATGTATCCCGAATAATGTTTTCCAATATTAAATGTTTATCTCTTCCCTCAAATCTTTGTTAATCCATTCCTAGGTATAACAAACAACATTTTCTCTCTATTTTTCCTACAGAAGCTTCCTGCTTTTTTAAATTCTCCAATTCGTGCCACATGTCCTGCCCACCAATCTTCGGGACTTAATCTCTTAGTATATCTGGTTATGTCCTCATTGTCCCGCGCCGTACCGAGTGGTTAAGGAAGGAAACTAGGCGCAGAGCTATGGGACTTGCGCGTTCGAGTCTCCATGGGGAAGAAATTTTCTCATTTATTTCACCAGTATGGACCGGTGCCCACCCACATCGTGAGGCATTTGGGGAGCGACAATAAATAAGCGGCTCCAGTTGAGGACCAGCATCGCTGGGGACTCGACAATGCGGACCACACTCAACCCCTACACTGATGGAGAATCTACCAACCTCTGTGACTGACACTTGTGGATGTGAGGCCAGTAGCCGATGGTAGGCTAGGTCCTTCTAGGCCTGTCGCGCCAGGTTTTTATGTCCCACTGTTAATAGTATTCTCCTCGCCTGTTCGTTATTTCTCTTGTTCCCAAACATTTTCACAGAACTCATTCCCAATCTTGTACTTTCCTTTCTCCCTTAAAGTAAAAATCCATCATGATTCTCGTGCATTAACTAATGGAAGAAAACGTTATTAAAAAGTCATGTGTCTAAGTGCATTGCATGCCAACACTGCAGAAAAATCTCTTATTATACATGATTGGTGACAAACTTATTGTCCAACAGGTCAATTGTACCTTACTAGTTACTGGATTTCTTTGGACCAGTGAATCATGAAGGTTAATTAAGCCATGAGGACATATCTGCTAGTATCTACAATTCCAAAAAAAACATGATTCTTGACATTTAAATTTGCCAAAGCGCACAACAAATGGTTCCCCCTATAGCGCCTACTGCCATGATCAGTCCAGAGGAAACTCACCCAGAATTCCAGAAACCGTTGCAAAGTCGGAATTGTAGATGTATGAGGTACGTTAATATAATTTAAATTTTGTAATTTATTTCCTTTCCCATTTATTTAGTATTTATTTCTTTCCATTTGTTTTGAATTTAATTTTTGTAAATTAACTCAATTTTGATTTGATTTATTTTTGTATTTATTTCTCTTTAGTTTTATTTAATTTGTGTACAGTATGGTCTTAGAACTAAACTAACTACGAACTAACTAACTAATAACGAACTCACTCACTCATCACTCACTGACACTATCGAACCGGTAGGTTCACAGCGCCCGACAAACTCTCCATACATCAGTAACCGGGCGAAATGTTTTCCAATCTCCCTGTATATCTACTTCCCTGAATCAGATTAAAGTTATCTCCCGCCTCATTCTTGGTCTACAACTGGGCGTTTTCCTTTTGAATTTTGCTAGAAGAAACTTCCAGCACTTTTTCATTCCCCAATCGTGGCACTCGTCCTGCCCATCATAGCCTACGAGACTTAACTGTTCTTATTATATCTGCCTTCTATAAATCCATGTAGTCACTGTGTAAGTAGTCTTCCTCAGTTCACATGTCCGTTCATCTCTCTTTGGTCCAAACATTTTCCTAGAACTTTATTCTAAATACTCGTAATCTCCTTTCCCCTTTAAGTAAGAGTCCTGTTTCGCATCCTATGGCCTAACATCCATCCAGAGTAATTCTGCCCAAAGACATTCTTCACTGCAACATACCATTTTCATGCTACGGTTGCTTTACTATGGATTGTGGTGTGGTAGCTTCCCTGTGTTTTCCACACCGATGAGGATGAGGATATTATATGATGAAGATGGCCATAAATAGTCGGGACGGTTTGGGCCTTAAAGTTTCATGACAATTGTCTTACGGTGAGGAAAACCCCCGAAAAAAACCCCACCCAGACTACTGTCCCGACTGGGATCGAACCCGCTACCTCGAGGCCACAGCAGGTAACTGGTGGCATGTCGCGCTTGGGAAAAAATAATATTCTGGAGATTTGAAGAACTCGGTTAATGTCATGATAGCAAATTAAATTAAAGGAAGTAATCCTACTACAGGCAGCGGGAGGCCCTTGGAGTAGGAGTTAAGGCCCCCACTTTTCTATATAGCAACCGCACTTGTTGTCAGCCGAGTTTGACAGCACTGCTGACGCACAAGCGCTGGTACTCACTTCCGTTTAGGCTGGGTCGACCCCGGGGCCTAGCGCCGCAGAAAGGTTGGTCAGTTAAAAATCCTGACCCCCCGGACTTGAACCCTCAACCGTCCGACTTGTAGCGTATTGCCTTAACCACTACGCTACGGCTTGTACTCTTCAGGTATTTAAAAATTCTGACAAAACTTTATAATTATGTTCATGTTCATTCAAGATTTTCACAAGAAATTTATTATCAAATAGTTGTATTTTTATATTCCCTTAAAGCAAACTCACCATGATTCCGTCTTATATTATCGCCTCACTTGATGCTTAACAAACAGCGCTCACGTTGTTTTCCCGCCAGCTGTTATATGCTATTAAATACAAAGATCTCAATACTGCTGCTACCAACGTGTTGCCACTTGCTATCTTCCCTCATTTCAATTAGAACGCAACGTGGAGCAGTCGATCCGTTATAAAATTCTATCCGCATTAATGGTGTAATTATCATGATTTATTGTGGAATGTAGCTCTAATATAAAACAATCTCTACGAATTATACCTGCTCAAAACAAGAACAGCACTATGAAAATATCAATATTTTTTCATGGATAAAGGTCAACATGAAATAATAAGTACATTATTTGTGTTATTTATTTATTTAGTTATTATTGCTCATGTCAGTAAAACAAATGAAGAACGCTGACAATTAACTTTTCAAATATCCGCTAGTAGCAATTGAAGCTTGGCTTATTTGTCAAAGTTAAACACTCGTTTATAAGTTAGTATCGTGTATGGCCTCCACGACATCGATGACCGTTGGCACCTTCGTGGCAATCTCCCAATAGATTCTGGATATCCTCTTGCGGGTATTCTCCATTCCTCCTCAAGCATCTCCAACCAAGTTGTGCAGAGTTAGTGGAGCTATGTCGGTTCCCTGACCTTCCTGTCTAAAGATACCACAAGTGTTCAATAAAAATTGAAGTCTGGCTGACCGCTGGCCACCCTTACCTCAATTCATTCCTCCTCTGGAAATCCCTGGTGACAGCCGCAGAATGTCTCGGGCATTATCCTGCATAAGCAGAACCAGGGCCTACACAATGGCAGCAGGTCAACAATGTCTTCCCGACTGCTCGATATACCGGACAGCATGCGTCGCTGGGGAGAAGCAAAAGGTACTACGATTGTTGTACATAACTCCGGCCCACACCATTATGGACCTCCTCCGATCTATTAATTTCCTGTGCAGCATCTCAGAAAATCTTTCTCCTGCCCCGTCCCACACCCTCATCGACCATCACAACGTGTAAGACGATACCTGGATTCGTTCCGAAAGAGCACAGACTCCCACTGTTCAGGTTCCCCATCCCTTGTTTTCAGCATACTACGTCTTGCTGCTTTGCCCATTTTGTAGCTATTTTTTAAAACGCCTTTTTGGACGAATATTCTCTTTCCTTATCTGTTCCTTATGTGTTGGTCTGAAACCCGGATTCCGGAAGCCATATGAAAGTCATTCTGCATAATTTTGCAGTTTTTGTACGCTGTCGAGAGGCAGAAAGAACAACGTATCTCTCATCCTGGGCTTGTTTTAAATTTACGGCCATGGCACGTCTTCTACATACTGACCTGTCTCTCTGTGCTTGTTCGTAACCTGGACACCACGGAAGGAGAAACCCCAAGCTCTCTAGCCACTTGTCCCGAGTTGACCTTGTCGTAAAGGTGTAGAGCATGATCTCTTCAAACTCATTTAAATGCCTCATTTTGTCAGAGACTCATAACAAGCAATATCAACTTCGTCACTATAGCAACATCGGAAGCTCACCGATTGAAGTGGCCAATCCTCCAAAATAAAAAAAATTCTCTATCCTATGTGTTATTTGAGGTAGCCTAATTTCTCTGGTTTTAGGCCATGATCTTTAAAATTTGTATCCAATGATAAAATTATAATTCATTTACCATATTGTCCAACTTTCTGCATAACATCACAGCCCTAAAAAACAATTACTTATTCAATTAATTACAGTGTCCTCTTTGTTTTGTTTTAATTTAATATATAAATGATTTAAACATGTGGCGACCATGGGAAAATATTTCAGACCGAACAGTTAAATAATAATATAATAATAATAATAATATAATATAATAATAATAATAATAATAGTAATAATAATAATAATAATAATAATAACAATAATAATATAAACTTTTTCAGCATGATTTTGTATGAACAAAATTTATGCAGACCTAAAGCTATAAATGTTGAATTAATTATTTAAAAAATAAAACGATTAATTTTAATTTAAAAGTTAAAATACCAAATAATTCATAAAAATTGAAAATATACTTAAATAAAATCAATGATTCTGTCCTTGAACAACTATTCTACCAGTTTATATTTGGGTGCGAACAGGACTCTTGTTTAAGGAGGAAACAGATTACAGTATTTGAGAATAAAGTACTTAAAAAAGTTTTGGACAAAGAGAGATAACAACAGTGAATGGAGAAGACTACATACAATGAACTACATGGTCTTTGTAGGAGCCAATATAATAGAAACATCAGTCTCGTAGACTGCGATGGCAGGACATGTTCCGTATGGGGAATAAAGACTTGCATGGAAGCTTCTGGAGAAGCCAGAGAAAAACGATCATTGGTAGTCCAAAAGAGGTTGGAGAAAAATTACTATGAGTTGAGGAAGTAGATTATACAGGAATGATTGGAAGGTAGCTCAGCAGGATTAGGAAGGCTTATGTCCCGCGCGGAGCCATGACCTACGGGTTCGATGTCCCAGTGGTAAGTAAGTAATAAGTATTCGTCCTTGTGTAAAAACCCCTAGCGCTATGAGAAACGTGACAAAATCGCATGTCAAATATTGCCGCGCGGCAAAACCCCCGCTTTTATATAAACTGTTAACCATCTAGTGAGCAATAATAACATAACTGGAAATACAAGTTCATAAAATGTGATGTTGCAAAGTCATAGCACTGCAAAAAATACTCTTAAACATGAATGACAAACATACTGTCATACAGGTCAATGGAAGTGTTACATTTAGGTTACTACTGGTCTCTGTTGACAAGTGAAGGTACAATCTGAGTGAAACTAACCTGCTAGTAAATCTACATATGAAAACGAAGAATTCCTGAGATATGAAGTTTGACCTAAGGTATTTTTATCCCCCCATACGTAAATAAAAAGAGCAATTCACATCTGATGATGTCGCCATAGGTTTGGGCTTAGGAGAGGGGTGAAAGACATTACCTTTAGTAATCAGTCTCAGTACGAAATTCAGGTAGCAGACACTTCTGGACAATGCAGCCGAACCTTACAATGTATTCCGACGCACATGCGGTATAAGATGATGGCGCAAGTTATATCAACATGTTGGATACATACCGAATTTTCAACATCGGAAACCAACTTAGTCCATACCAGTATCAACAGCAGCAGCAGCAAGCAGCAACAAAATGGTACTGCCAGAATAGCACGAGCCTGCTTCCATTATCAGTCGTAGAGATAATTTCATCCCAGAATTCGCAGGAGGAGAACCCGTCGGAAAGTGCAAAATTGCAAAAAAAAAAAATTGGAGGTACTGTTAAATGAAATTTATCTATTTTTTATTTTAATTTCCTTTCACATTTAATTTCACGTATTACATTAGTTTGGTTATTATTTCCATTTTAATATTTTACTTTTTTCTTCTAAATTGAGTTCTATTTTGAATATCTTTGTGTTCCCGCGCCGTAGCCGAGTGGTTAAGGCAGGAAGCCTGGCATAGAGAGCTACGGGACTTGCGCTGGTTCGAGGTCTCCATGGGGGAAAAATTTTATCCACGGTATTTCGGTCAGTATGGGACCGGTGCGCACCCAGCATCGTGAAGTATTTGGGTAGCTACAATAAGTAGCGGCTCCACGTTGAGAAACCCAACATAAACGGCTGGGGGACACGAACATGCTGACCACATGTCACCCCTACACTGGCTGATGATCACATCTGTAATTGACACATGTGATGTGAAGGCCAGCAGCCGGCCTGGTACCTAAGAGCCTTCTAGGCCTGTCGCACCAGCAGAAAAAAAATAATATCTTTGTATTATAGCCTATTTATTTATACTTTATTTTAATATGTGCACAATATTAATCTTAGAATATTTGCTAAGCGAAGCTGGCACTAATTAACACGGACGTTCATGGCCGCGCAGACACAAGCTTTCCATACATTCCTATCCTGAGATAATGTTTCCCAATCTTTACCTGGTATAATCTACTTCTCTTATATCGTTGTTAATGCTATTCTCCAAACTGATTCTTGGTCTAAACAACTGGGGCGTTTTCCCTCTGGTTTCCTACAAGAAGCTTCCATGCACGTCTTCAATCAGCATTCGTGCCAATAAACTCCTGCTCATCGCAGGTCTATGAGACTTACTATTCTTATTATATCTGGCTTCCTAAATGACCATGTAGTTCACTGTTAAGTAGTCTTCTCCATTCAAAACTTAATTCTCAAATACTCGTATTATCCTTTTCTGCCTTAAGTAAGGGTCCTGGTCGCATCCATATATTATAACTGGCAGAATATAAGACTATTTGCTAGGAGTGGTAATTTTTTTAGCAATTCTAAAAAAAGTTGATCAGGGAATCGTTACCTCGGATAGAAGTACATGAAGAGATTATATCAGCACGGACACGAACCTCCCGGTTCAATACTACCAAACATTTAATTGTTTAGCTAGTTAGCGTTGGTAACGTTGCAACATTGAAAATTTTGAATAAACGCAAATTAAAAACAATAAAACCAAAATAAAAAATAAATAAAAATTATCAGGTGTACATAAATTGAAGTGGTGCACATGTGACAATGTCTAGATAGGAGAAACTGGTAGACTTTGATCTCTGCCGATAAAGAACACATAAGAGCATATAACAGAAATTTAGAATTTCAAATATGCAAACCACCCTATTACCAATTTTAATCATTGTTCCGATCCCAAATTTGAAAGTTTACATGTTTGTGATAAGGGTATAGAAGGTAGATTCTTTTGGAGGCCGTAGAAATCCCCAAATAATTGAAAAAGTAGCTATACACACTGGGACAATTCTCAACTTGATTTGAATGAATCCCCGTTGTTAAATTTTAAAAATTTAAATAAATATTGTTGTACTGTTTGCTTAGATCATTTGGAACACATTCATAATTTTGTAACATGTTTGAAGAAGGTACAGTGTACCGAAACACCTGTCACTGAATTAGATAATAAATTTGAAAATCATATAAAACTACGTTAACTTTTTATTTGATTACTAAATATGGATTTTCATCTAGTAAAACACCAACTCAATTGATTAATTAAAATAATGTTCTTACCGTAAAAACTCTTATGACCATAAGATATTGATGAAGAGACAGGCCAGCAATTGCAAAATGCACTTCTATAACGTTGAACTACGTGGTCTTCCTATAGGAAATCAGATATAGGCCTAATAAGAAGTGAAGGCTTGCCACACTGCGATGGGCTGGGCACAGGGCATGTGGGCACGAAATGGAATGAAACAAAGGCAAGGTAACCTTCTTTCGGGGAAAACCAGAGGGAAATAATAACTAAGAATGAGGAGAGAGAAAGCATTAACCATTATTGGAAAGAAGGGGATTATACAGTATCTGACTGGTAACTAATACTCTATGGAAGGGATTTTATTGAGAGATTATGTCCGCGAGATCATGAAACCTATGGGTCGATAGTTCTAGTGAGTTAGTTATTAATAATTCGGTTGTCTTTTTTGAAAGTTACGTTATATAAAGACAGATTGAAAAAAATTTGCCTGGGAGGGGTTCTTCAAATGCTTAGTTAATTTAATGAAATGAATTGGTGTTTACTTGATTGAAAATCCTATATGTATTAAAGTTAAAAAAATAAAACTTACTTTTTATTCGATTTTCATATTATATTAAGATATAATTCCTTGACAGCTGTTTCGGTACAACCGTACCTTCTTCAGACATGTTAACAAATTATGCAATTGTGTTTACAACTGATCCTAAGCAACAATACAACAAATATTTATTTAATTTTTGGGAACTTAACACACGGGATTCATTCAAATAATAAAGTTTAAGAATCTAACAGTATATTACTACATTTTCAATGTAATTAATTTCTACAGCCTCCAAAAGTCCAACTAGTTACCCTTATCACAAACATGGAAAATTTCAAAATTTGGATCGGAACAATGATTAAATTGGACTAGGTGGTTAGCATAATTTGAATTTTCTGAATTTCTGTTCTATGCTCTCATTTGTTTCTTTATCCGAGAGATAAAAAGATCTACGAGTTTGTCCTATATGGACATTGTCACATGTACCACAATTCAATTATATAACACCTGATTATTTTTCATTTTTATTTTGTTTTCATTGTTTTTTATTATATTTTATAAAGTGTTATTAGTTTTAAATGCCACATTAATGTTCAACTTTTTAAAGTGTTTAGCTATGTTATTTTGAAAGTGGGCCTATGTATGAAATTTATTATCAGACTTTCTATTATGTGTTTCTTTGGGTAGGGGAAAAACTTTGTTAATTGCTTTTTTGTAATGAATTTTCTTAATTAAATAATTTATAATTTTAGGGTCGTAGTTATTATTAATAGCTAATTGTTTAATAAAATTTATTACACCGTAATTACATTTATTATTTGTAAATAATCAATTTTATACAATTACTAATATTTCAGGTAGGTCCAAGCCAAGTGGTGCAAAAGAACCAGGGCCGTCTTCACGAGTAATCAGCTGATAAAAATGGAAGAGGAATTTGAAAGAAACAACCATATATGCCCTAAACGTTGCACCTCAATTGCATCAGAGATGAATTTGTCGGAACGTCAGATCAACATATGGTTTCAGAACAGAAGAATGAAGAAGAAGAAGATGGAATCTCGAGTTAGTCGTTCAGAATCACCGTCCAGCACAAATCCTCAACCCCGAACCTCCCCTTCGTATCCTTACATAACAATTTCAGAATCATCCCCATTAGTTAGCCCATCCCCGTTGTCAAATTGCCAGTTTTATTCCACTAATACAAATAGTCCTGCATACCTCTCCAGCAGTCCAATTTATAATAGCAATCCGTATGCTTCTCCAGAACTCCAAATTCCGAATCAGCCAACAAATCATTACTGTACGAATAGTTATCTGCCACCATATCCCGAATCCACAATCTACCAAGTATCTCCTGGTACCATTGGTCATCAGCCTGAATTAAATTCCAGGCAACTGCCTCAGAATTTTGCAAAAAATCGGCCAGCTATATCATGTAACGTTCATTCTAAACTGGAAGCAAGTTCCATATTACTTTGTCAGCACGTCGCAATCAACTAATCATCAAACAAGGCAAAATCTTTAACGAAAAATTCAAGTTCTTTCAGTGTCGAATCCTCTTAATTAATATTAATTCGAGCTCAAATTCACGTCACATCTTACATTCCAAATCAGATCATCCAAAATCAACAACAAATATTGTCAAATGCACAAACACATGCATCAACAATTTTTCAATCAATTAATTTTACAAGATGGAACTGTTACTGATAACTGTGGAACTAAATTACGTCACCTGAAGTTCAGGTAAACATTACAGGGACAAACACGGGAAGTGCCTGTGATACAGTCAGAAGATTTAAGTAAAATAGTGGAATCAGTTGATGCCATTCCATATCCCACTAAAGAAATCAATACAAATAGTGCGACTGTCACATCTTATGATCAGCAACAACGGCCATCTTGTATGTTTGAGGTGCAACCTCAATCAACTGTACCATCGTCAGTGAGAAATGAGATAGACGATATGGACTCCTGGAAGTATGATTTGTTCAATCCTGAAGTTTTGTAATCAAAATACACAAACGAACATCAATCGTGGTATCTCCTCGTATTATTCTACAATTGATTGCAGTCCTGAGCAAAGTCATATAATGTCTCCTCTACACTGATTCGATGATCGTTTATCTAGTGATTAACACATCTGGAATTGATGCTAGCAGCCGGCAGGTAGACCAAGGGAATTTAAGGCCTTCTCGCCATGGAAGTATTTAGCATTATTACTATTTTCTATTAAGATTAAAGTGAAATTGTTTAACGCCTACAAAAATTAATTACTGTAATATTATATTTTGTCAATATGTGTTTTTAAAACTAAATTATAATTTCTATAATATACCACAGTTACATGCTTAGCTGAACAACTCGATGTAGACGTAATGTGGTTGAAGTGAAATCAGTGGTCCGGTGAGCGTGTGTTCAGACAGAAGTATTATACATTTTTAAAACATCTTACTACCTACATTATTAAAAACAGTATGTCTCGAGATGGCAGCTTGAAGATTATTTTTTTTGGAATAATGTACCCTATACGATTTATTCCCTGAAGTTCTACTAGCTCCCCACCCTGGTTTGTTTCTCGTTCTTTTCCTGTCATTACACCGAGGTGCTCGCCGTCGTGTAACATAATACTTTCTTTTATTAAAGTCTCATTTCCTATATATTTGTAAATAGTTTTGTATGGCAACGAATTATTAGAATGAAATATGAAAGTTTACATATTTTTGAAGATCATGAGCTTTTTTATATTAATGACCTAAACAATATTGTAAGACTAAATACCGCATTTTTAATCGGATGTACCTTAAAATGATTATTAAATATTTTAAACCTGATTTACATTTTATTTTTTATTTCAAGCCTTTTTTTTATTTTAATGTCTACTACCTCCTCCACCATAGGCCTATATCCAATTTAAATCTTCCAAATATCTCCGTTTCATACAACTTTCTATCTCGTCCTTACACTTTATCTTTGGACTTCATATCTTATTATATTAAATCAATTAGGTAATTGTTAATTCGTCTTTTCCAAAAAAGTATGCTCTCATTGAAAGCTATGCTGGATACTAGTATGTATGCTTAGGAAACTTTTCATATCTAATAGTAAAAAAAAATACATACTATAGACAAGATTTGTGGATGCACAACAAACTGTTGTCGATAGGATGTCAAAAGAGAGCTTTAGCTTGGGATGGACAAGTACAAACGGATGTCGGCAGAAAATGTGGCCTACACGGGGTGCTAAATAGGATGGTACCATGAAGAAGGAAGAGGGAGCAAAAGCAGAAGAATATGGTATGAGGGAATAAATATATTACTATGATGAAGAGGGGTATGGAAGAAGGACATTGAAGAGATAGGAATCTCAGGAATTAGTGGCGAAGTGTTGTAAAGAGGAAAGTCTGTGTTTTAAAAAGTGAACAGTAAACAAAAATAACATTATTTTTTGGTATTGTTTTAGTGTGTTTTTGAAGGTGTTGATTTAGACTTTAAACTAACTATGACAAAAACAAAACTCATGTTAAATGAAAGAGATTGCCAGATATTTTATTATTGTTGGGCATAGAGAAACAAACAAAGAAAGATATTCGCTCATTAACACAAGTAAAAACTATATTCTTTCCTGTTTCATTTCACACTACAAACAACTTTCTGCGCCTCGTCTGAGTGGTATTATTACTTGAAACTACTATTGGGCCTATCCTTTTATGTAAAGGTATTAAATAGATGCAGAAACCTGGGCTCTTATTTCACAGGGAGCAAAAAACGATAACTAGTATGGACCTATATGGGGATATACATTCTTAGTAATATTTTTGTACAAAAGGGAGCTGAACAGACAGGAGAATGGAGAAACGTACCTAGCAGAGCTACATGATCGTTATAGTAAACTGGATATAATAGTAATAGTTAAGTCTAGCAGAATACGACTGGCAGGACAAGTGGCACGAATGTGGAATGAGAGAAGGAAATAGGGAGCACGAGCATTTGGTAGTTCAAGAAATTGTTCAGAGAAATTAATAAAAGCTTGGGGTTCTTTTACAGCCCTGAAAATCTTCAGAATTGGGACCTGTGGTAAAAACCCCCTCAGAAGGATTTGTTCTTACATTCTAATTCAGGGTCAGTAGATACAGACCTTTAAGGTTTACTTATATGTATTAGAAATATGAACTTTTATTTTAGGGGATGAAAGGAGTTTAGAAGTATTTGAGAATAAAGTAGGCCTAATTAGGAAAATTTGTGGACCAAAAGGAGATGAACAAAGAGGTGAATGGAGGCGAATACATAAAAAATAACTACATGATCTTTATAGGAATCCAGATATAATGAGAAGAGTTAAATCTCGTAGACTGCGATGGGCAGGACATATTGAACGGATGGGAGATGAAAGACTTGTATGGAAGCTTCTTGTAGGAAAGCCAGAGGGAAAACGCCCACTTCGTAGACTAAGAATGAGGTGGAAGAATAACATTAACTATGATTTGAGGAAAGTAGATTATAAAAGGGAATGATTGGAAAGCATTACCTCAGGATAGGAATGAATGGAGAGCTTATGTCGGCGGCTATGAACCTACGGGTTCGATAGTGCCAGTGAGTAAGTCAGTAAGTATAATCAGGAACAGTGTTATTTTTCCATCTCATTTTTTGTCGAGGTATTTCTATAGCCTATAACGCATTCAATCCCTCTTCTTGCCACATGTCCTGTCTACCGCAGATTCCGAGACTTAAGTACACATATATAATCTGAATTTTCCATATAGGCCATGTAGGTCACTTTTGAATCTTCTCCATTTACCTGCCAATTATCTTTTGTAAAAATAAAAATCCTGAGAACTTTAGTCTGTAAACTAACATCATGTCACCACAGGCATAAAAGGTCTTCGCTTCACCTCCATATGTGTTAACCATAGAGGTGGAAGATCATCCAACAAACATAGGAGAGACATGTAGTCAGCATGTCGGGTCCCACAACCGCTATAGCTGATTTAGTCACCCTGATGCCAATACTTAATATAGTAACAGAAATTCCTCATGATGCTGTGTGGCCATCGTTTCCATACTGGCTGATTTCATGAGAAATACCTCTGCACTAAGAAATTATGTCTTATAACGTTCGGTTACAGCGCGGGACAAACTTTAATCTGAAATACATCAACTACTTACATTTTGTTAAAAGAAAGTAACCATGTTTTGCATGCAAATAATATAATTAGGAGAATAACTGTTTTATATATTTTAGGTTTTAGAATAAGGAATTTTTTTAAGAAATAGAAGGCATTTCTGTTATAGAAAGAATAACTAACCTACTCACTAGCAGCTTTAGACCCGTAGATTAATGGCAGCTTGGAATTAAGCTCTCCATATATTTGTATTCAGAACTAATGTTTTCCAATCACCCCTGTGTAATCTATTTCCCTCAAATCTCTGTTAATGATAACCTTACATATCATTCTAGGTACACCAAATAGACATTTTCTCTCTATTTTTCCTACAAGAAGCTTCCATGCCTTTTTAAAATTCCCCATTCGTGCCACATGTCCTGCCCATCGGAATCTACGGGTCTTAACTGTTCTTATTATATCTGGTTATGTCGCTCATTGGCAATTAGTCTTCTCCATTCGCCTGTCCATTTATTTCTCTTTGGTCAAAAATTTCCCCAAGAACTTTATTCTAAAATAGGTACTTGTAATTTTTAATGTTTCCTTAAAGTAAGAACCCATTATGATTCTCGTCCATTTAACATAATTGAGAGAATAAGGGTTCATAAAGAATCATGTTTCTAAAGTTAATTAACTTGCCAACACTGTAGAAAAATACTCTATTAAACATGATATGGTTTGACAGCTTTTTGTCAAAACAGGTCAACTGAATTCTTATTTATTTTCAGGTTACTCCTTTGACCAGTGAATCATGAAGATACAATGTGCATGAAAACACATGCTAGTAAATCTAGAAATTTTAAAACCAAGATTCTGGAGATTAAAATTTAATATTCATTACATTTTCTCCTCCATTGATATAAGAGATGATGTTTTGCTTCATATAATTGGTAGAATAACAACTTTATGTATTATATTCAGTTCAATTTCTATTTTGTGAGACTTTGTGATTGCACGAGTCCGTGTAATATATAATAGCATGCATTTCCAATATTGATCTATATTTAATTTCTTTATACCCTTATTCCTGTTTGTAATGATTGTTTCTAACTAACTAACTAACTAACTAACTAAATCACTGGCACTATCAAACCCGTAGATTCATAGCAGCTTGGACTTGTGCTCTCCATATATTTGTTATCCGAACTAATGTTTTCCAATCATCCCCTGTAGTATCTACTTCCCTCAAATCTCTGTTAATAATATTCTCCTATCTGGTTCTAGGTACACCAAATAGACATTTTCTCTCTACTTTTCCTACAAGAAGCTTCCATGCCTTTTTTTTAATTCCCCATTCGTGCTACATGTCCTCCCCATCGCAATCTACGGGACTTAACTATTCTTATTTTATCTGGTTATGTCGCTCACTGTTAATTAGTTTCTCCATTCGTCTGTCCGTTTATTTCTCTTTGATCCAACAATTTTCCAGAGACCTTTATTCCCAAATAGGTACTTGCAATTTTTATTTCTTTCTTAAAGTTAGAATTCAACATGTCTTGTCCATATAACATAACTGCGAGAATAAGGGTTCATAAAAACTTTATGTTTCAAAAGTTAATTAACTTGGCAACACTGCATGATATAAGTTCAGAACGTTATTGTTCGCACAGGTCAATTGTACTGTTATCTATTTTCAGGTTACTGGATCTTATCTTTAGACAAGTGAAGGTACAATATGCATGTAAACACTTCCTAGTAAATCTACAATTTGAAAACCAATGGGCGCATTCAGCTGCCAATAAAGCGCTCTAGCACTTTAGCAAAAATGGCTGCCATTTGCAGCGGAAATTTAAGGAGTTTGTTGAATGGACCGCTGCATGCAGCTATACCGCCAAATTTAAATTTGTTCATTGGCTCATTACTCATATTACTACGCGATGCTATTGAAATTAATCATAATGATAATAGGGTTATACAGATTTTACGATTTATTTTAATGTATGTAATTTATGAAATCGACGAATAGATCGTTTAAAATAAAATATTATTATAACGAGAAAATTTGTATTTTTTTAATTATTAATATATCAGGCGGCTCCGTGACGCAAGCGATTAGACGCTCGCCTCTTACCGCTGGCTTCTCGAGAACCTTATTTATAATGTTTATTATTAGTTTAATCATATTAATTTGTGTTTTAGTAAGAGTAGCTTTTTTTAACTTGGTTAGTCTCGGTCATTATAAGTAGATTTTGTAGTGGAGGAAACGGATCTACGGCATGTTCTTTCAGGGTTTCTCCCATTTTCCCCTACCACAATTTTATTCCACCTTTCCCCATTTTCATAACATCCATTTCGTTCATCAGATGTAGTCAGCCTGCACCCTAGTTAATTACAGACCTCTATAAATATAGGGGCTTAATCTAATCACTTGATCTGACCCTGATTTGGACACAACTTGATATTATTTATTATATTTAAACATCACTCCTGCGAATTCCCTATGTGATGCATATATTGCTCCTTCATCATCACATAACACATATATTTAATAACCACACTAAAAGTATTGCCAGGTGGGCTGTAGGGTAAATTTTATTCAATTGTTCAGCCTTTTATTCATGTGATTTCTTACATAATATTTGACACTTTTAGGTCTATATTTAAATCAATGAGGAATAGGGGTTACACTAGAAAATGCAGGAAGTACAGGCATATGTGCAAAATTAATGTATGTGGTGCAAGACATGACCTAAGTACAGCAACCAAACAATTGTATAAAGGAAGGCATCATTGTATTTTTTCAACCTCAAACATACTTCATCTTTATTTTAAATTTGTCAAGGAATAGGAATGAAAACAAAGAAGAATATTAATTTATAATAATTTAAATAGTTTTCTTAATAATTAATTTTTTTGCATCATCTGATAATATTAATTACTTATAAGAGTAACTACCATAATATTTATGGCTAAAATAAAACCAAAACATTATATGTAATTTCCAACCATATATGTGAAATTCTGTCATAACAGCAGTTAATTATAGATAACCTCTCACTCACCATACTTAAAGACATTATTTAATATAATTCTAACATTAGCAATGCCACTTTCTTAGTAAAGTTAAGTGCTACACTAAATAGTATATCACTGAATTATTTATAATACATGAAAAACATTTACCACCAAGATTAATGGTAGTATACAGTGAATAGCAATATCCCATACGAGAGACTACATGCATTTGAATTAAAAGATATAACACCACATTTCATTTTATGATAAATTGGGAATTAATGCGAAAATTATTCATACCTGGTTCAAGTAACGGCTCTCAGTATCTCAATGATAGGACATAGTATATAAAGTTGGAGATTAAATAATAATGGATCAGCTGTGATTAAAATCCCATGCTGAGTGCAAAATTTTCTGTTAATACATTAACCAACTCTAGCTGTAATTTAATTTTATTCATGCACATCACACTGAGTATTTGTATCTTCACTGGTCAAATTTAGATAAGAAAACTAGAATATTGTAATATTTGAATTCAAGTTATGGCTGATACTTCACAAAGCTCTTTATTCAGAAAAGATTACAAACATAAGATACACAGTTCATCTCTTTGTCCATTACACAAATTTCTTATTGTGTTGCACATTTAAAGAATAGTACAAATGTTCGTTTTATCTGTAGAGAAAATTGGTTCGACAACCACTGTAGCACTTCCAGAAATGACCCCAATGAACACAATCATACTATTCTAATTTATTTCATATATCTTGAAAACAAAAATTATAATTAACTTGGCACCAGGTATTAGCGAATGAATCATCTGCGGATACAATTTTCATAATAAAAACATTCACTCGTCAATAACACAATGATTTGCATGAAAAGAGGTTATAATCGTAAATTCTTGATCTTGATAATAATCTTAAAATTATCACTGTTTTTAGTTTTACTTAATATATCACTTATGTTCGTCTAAAACGGTTAGCCACCTCGAATAACTCATATATTAATGTCCAGACATAAATAACACAAAATTTGTACATAAAATATAAATTGTTTATGGACAAAGACGCCATGTTTAAACTGAATGAACCGGCCAATCACAATGGATGCAGCGGTTTTTTCTGTCTGCAGCCTACTTTTACTTCGCTGCAGTAGCTGCAAGTCCGCTAGAGCGCTTTATTGCCCTCTGAATGGTATGCTGCAGATAAAGCGCTAAAGCGCTTTTGCAGCGCTTTGGCTACTGAATGCCCCCAATATTCTGGAGAGTTAAATTTAACCTAAATGTATATTCACTTTCCGTATTAATATAATAGGGACATTTGGGAATTCAAAGATGTCGTCAGAGGGTCAGAGGTTTTCGGCGTAGGAGTGGGGGTATATATGATAAATTTTGGGAATCAGTCTGATTAAGACATTCAGGTAGCAGACAGTTACAGATAATTGCAACTACAATGTATTTCCAAACAAGTGATACAGTTGATGTGAAGAAATATCTACCGATACTGGATTTTCAACATCCTAACCAACTCTGGGTTACATCAGAATATATAAGCCCGTTTCAGTATCAACAGCAGCAGCAACAGTTGGTTCTGCCGGTTAGCACGAGCCTAGGTCCATTACAAGTCGCAGAGATAATCTCATCCCAGAATTCTCAGAAGCATAAGCAACTCTGGGTTACATCAGAGGATATAATCCCTTTTCAGTATCAATAGCAGCAGCAACAGTTGGTTCTGCCGGTTAGCACCATCCTAGTTCCATTACAAGTCGCAGAGATAATCTCATCCCAGAATTCGCAGAAACATAACCAACTCTGGGTTACATCAGAGGATATAATCCCGTTTCAGTATCAACAGCAGCAGCAACAGTTGGTTCTGCCGGTTAGCACGAGCCTAGTTCCATTACAAGTCTCAGAGCTAAACTCATTCCAGAATTCGCAGAAGCAGGAAGCCGTTGGAAAAGCCCCAAACTGTAGCAAATCTGGAGGTACTGATAAGTATATCTAATTCTTGTATTTTATTATCTGTCGCTTTTAATTTCATGTTTTATAATTATTTTTTATTTCCGATTTATTTTTATTTAATTCTTTAAAATTCAGTTCTATTTTGAATTTTATTTTTTATTATATATTATTTCAGTTTGTGTACTATACTGATCTTATAATATTTGCTAACTAACTAACACACTGTCACTATCGAAACGGAAGGTTCTTTCCCGCGCGGACATAAGCTCTCCATACAAACCTATCTTGAGCTAATATTTTCAAATGACCCCCTGTATAATCTGCTTCCTTCAAATCATAGTTAATGTTATTCACCCACCACATTCTTGGTCTACCGACTGGGCGTTTTCCCTCTGATTTTCCTACAACAATCTTCCATGCACATCTTTCATTCCCCATACGTGCCTCACGCCCTGCCCATCGCAGTCTATGAGACTTGACAATTCTCATTATATCTGGCTTCCTATAAATACCACGTAGTTCATTGTTATGAAGTCTTCTCCATTCACCTGTCTGTTCATCTCTCTTTGGTTAAAACATTTTCCTAAGCACTTTATTCTCAAATACTCGTAACCTTTTTTCCTTACTTAAAGTAAGAGTCCACGTTTCGCTTCCATATAATATATAAGTGGTAGAATAATAATACTAAGTGCTAGGAGTGGTCATTTATTTTAGCAATTCCAAAAAGTTGATCGGAATTCTTTAGCTCCGGATAGGAGTACATGAAGAGTTTATGTCTGGTTGGCAATGAACCTCCCGGTTCAATACTACCGCAAGTTTAAATGGTCAACTAGTTAGCGTCTCTTGGCGTTTGCACATTTAATTTTCGATAATATGGTAATTAAAATAAAGTTCTTACGAGAATTTTTTGCCCATAGAACGATGAACAGACATGCGAATGGAAAAGACTAATAACAGTGTCTTTATAGGAAATCAGATATAATAAGAAGTTAAGTTTTGTAGACTTCGATTTGCAGGAAATGTAGCACGAAAAGGGAATGAAAGAAAGGCATGTGGCCTTTTTTGTAGGAAAATCAGAGGGCAAAAGCCCAGTTGGTAAAGTAAGAATGAGGTGGCAGAATAGCATTCACAGTTATTGGACGGAAGTAGATTATACAAGAAGTGACTGTAAACAATAGCTCAGGATAGGGATGTATGGAGAGCTTATGTCTGCGTGGCCATGAACCTATGGGTTCGATATGGCTAGTGAGTTGGTTATAGTAATTAGGTAGTCTGCTTTAAATTAAATTAGCCTATACAAAGCAGGTTGGCAAAATTTGTCTGGAGGTCCTTCAAATGCTTAGTAATTTTATTTTTAGTAGGCCTATCCGATTAGAGACTAATCTCTAAGGATGCTCATTTTCAGAATTATGATGTCAGATATGACGTGTACAAATATTGGTCAATGATGAAGTGTTTTTTTAGCAATTTCGAAGTGAGAAAATTAGGAAATAGGTTTATGAATATAATAGAAATAGAATTCTGATTTTTCAGTTAGGAACGAATGGACAATGAAAGCCTAAATTATGAAAGGACAAGTCCCTTTTCATAACATGCTTTATAGTAAACAAAAAGAAGAACATTCTACAGATTTACAGAAAATGAGGTGGAAAAATAAAAATATTGAGAGAGGTTAATTTTACAGGACATGATCGGAAAATATTAGTTGGGGATAAGAATATATAGAGAGGATATGCTGGCCATGATCCTCCAACTACGGTGCTGCCAGTAAGTTTGTTGGTAGCTAGTTAGCGTTTTATAGCGGTTATACATTCCAAATTTTGGATTTTAACATTTAAATTCTATCCTTGGAAAAACTTTGGATCAATGAGAGATGAATAGACAGACGAATGGAAAATAGCACATAAAAGTGAGCTACACGGTCTTTATAGGAAATCAGATATCATTAAACTAGAGCCTTATAGAGTGTGAATGGCTGGCCATATGGTACGAAATGTGAATGAAAGATAGGTAGGCCCTATGTAATTTTCTCCTACGAAAACCAGAACGGAAAAGTCGAGTTGGTAGACTAAAAATGAGTTGGGAAAATAACATTATTCATTACTGGAGGGAAGTAGAATATGCAGGAAATTACTGGAAAATATTATATGTGGATAGGGATGTATGGAGAGCTTATGTGCGCGCGGCCATGAACGTATGGGTTCGATAGTGCCTGTAACGCAGTTATAATAATGTGTTGGTCTTTATGAAGGTAAATTATGCAAAACAGGTTGAACAAGTATGTCTCGAGTTTCCCGAAATGGAAGTAATATTATTTGTAAGAATAGGCCTATCGCAATAGAGACTAATCGCGTGAAAATCATCAGACTTGGCATCCACAGTTTAGAGATCCTTCTAGAGGAATTTTCCCTTGGATTTTTCCATCCTACATATCCATCGACCCGGCAAGGATTGAATTATAGACCCTGCGTAGGGCCTGCTATAGGCAAGGAAATTAACTACTAGACCAAACGCTATTATGTAGAACTACTCATCTCAAAATGCCTGTCTGTTCGTCTTTGTTCGGTTAAAAATTATTCCCAAAATGTTCATTTATTGTGCACTGGAAGTACCAACACGGTAATTAAATTAATTATTTGTTAATTATCTATTTTACAAAATGACTAATTTTTCAGGTAAGTCCAAGCCAAGTGGTGCTAGAAGAACCAGGACCACCTTCACGAGTAATCAGCTGATAAAAATGGAAGAGGAATTTGAAAGAAACAACCATATATGCCCTGAACGTTGCACCTCATTTGCATCACAGCTGAAATTGTCAGAACGTCAGATCAAGATATGGTTTCAGAACAGAAGAATGAAAAAGAAGAAGATGGAATATCGAGTTAATCCTTCAGAATCACCGTGCTGCACAAATCCTCAACCCCGAACCTCTCCTTCGTAACCTTACATAACAATTTCAGAATCATCCCCATTACTTAGCCCATCCCCGTTGTCAAATTTCCAGTTTTATTCCACTAATACAAATAGTCCTGTATACCTCTCCAGCAGTCCAATTTATAATACTTACTTACTTACTCACTGGCACTATCGAACCCGTAGGTTCATGGCCGCGCGGACATAAGCTCTCCATACATCCCTATCCTAAGCTAATGCTTTCCAATCATTCCTTGTATAATCTACTTCCCTTAAATCATAGTTAATGTTGTTCTCCCACCTCATTCTTGTCTACCAACTGGGCATTTTCCCTCTGGCTTTCCTACAAGAAGTTTCCATGCACGTCTTTCATTCCCCATAGGTGCAACATGTCCTGCCCATCGCAGTCTACGAGACTTAACTGTTTTTATAATATCTGGCTCCCTATAAAGACCATGTAGTTCATTGTTAAGTAGTCTTCTCCATTCACCTGTCTGTTCATCTCTCTTTGGTCCAAAAATTTTCCTAAGAACTTTATTCTCAAATACTCGTAATCTCCTTTCCTCCCTTAAAGTAAGAGTCCATGTTTCGCACCCATATAATATAACTGGTAGAATAATAGTTTTATATATTTTCAGCTTAACGTTTTTTGAAAGGAGTTGGGACATCAAAAGTCTCTGCAATGCATAATAGCATGCATTTCCAGAATTGAGCATATGTTTAATTTCTTAGTGCGTCTCATTCCTATTTGTGATTATTGTTCCTAGGTATTTGAATTCAGCCACTTCCTCAAAAATTCCCTCATCATTCATTAGCTGTCCATTTCCATTATATACTGAATTTCTACCTGTGACCACATATTTAGTTTTACTGATATTTACTTCCAGTCCCAATTTCTTAGTGTTACTCAATAGTGTGTGCGTGTTGGCCTTTAGTATCTCCTCGCTATCGGCCAATAGTACTACATCATCAGCATAAACTAACAGCTTATTAATACCATTCAGTTGTAAGCCTTCCTCATTCTCTAAAGATTTAATGGCATGCTCCAGTACAAAATTAAATAGTAGAGGAGATAGTGCATCTCCTTGCTTCAACCCATTCTGGATTTCAAAAGTGTCTGAAAACTGTTTGCCTACACGCACCCTACTATTTGAGCCATTTAGACACATTCGTATAAGTCTAACTAACTTTTTAGGAATTCCGAACTCCAGCAGGATACTACATAACTTCTCCCTCTTAATTGAATCATATGCTTTTTTGAAGTCTACATATAGTTGATGTACAGTGCCATTATATTCCCATTTCTTTTCTAAAATCTGTCTTATACTAAAAATCTGATCTGTTGTAGACCTGTTTCTTCCAAATCATACTAAGCAACCAGCGTATCTTGTCCATCAATTTTTCTCCCCCTGATTTTATGAGTTCTGATGGGATCTAATCTGAACCTGATGCTTTATACATATTCAATTTTTCAATCGCCACTTCTACCTCTAATGCACTTAGCTCTGCGACTAGCATTTCTGCTGTCTGTAACTTATCCTCCTCAATGTCCTGTTCTGTATGTACATTTAATAGCTGATTAAAGTAACTTTTCCATCTATTTAATATAATCTTAGAATCTGCAATCATATCCCTTTCATTTCGAATAATGTTTGTTCTAGCCTGAAACCCTTTCTTCTCTATACTAATTCCCTGATATAATTCTCTAATGTTCCTATTTTTTGCATTCATTTCAAGATCATTAATCTTCTCTGTCAAATATTCCCTCTTTTTACTCTTTAGTAACTTAGTGGTTTCCCGTCTAATACTACCCAATTGCTCTAAATTTACCTCATTTGGCTCGTGTAATCATTTAATTTTTGCTAGTTTTCTTTTCTTTACAATGTCGGCACATTCCTCATCAAACCATTTCTTGTTTTGCCTCTTTTTTAAACAACCAATGCTTTCTGATGCTGACAATTTAATAGTATCTCTTATATCCTCCCATTCTTTATTTATATCAGGTTTTTCTTCGTTTGCCACATTGTCATCTGAAGATTCCAGTACTTCAAACCTATTAACAATTTTGATTTGGTATTCTTGCCGCATTTCATCATTTCTCAAGTTTTTAAATTCATATTTTACAGAATCATCTTTAGCATTCGTTCCTCTCATAAGCGATAGCCGTTGCCTGATTTTCACTCTGACCAGATGATGATCCGAATTGCAGTCTGTCCCTCTAACTGATCTAACATCAATGATGCTACTGTGCCAGCGTTTATCCACTAATACATGATCTATCTGGTTCCGAGTTTCTCCATCTGGGGACGTCCAGGTGTATTTATGAATATCCTTACGCTGAAATGTTGTGCTCTTAACAATCAGATTCTTTGATGTGGCAAATGTGACTAATCTAACCCCGTTGTCGTTACTATCTACATGAAGACTGAATTTGCCTATTGTTGGTTTGAATATATCTTCCCGCCCCACTTTTGCATTAAAATCTCCTAAGACAATTTTCATATGATATCGTGAAAGGCTATCAAATAAGCATTCTAATTCTTCATAGAACTCATCCTTGATCTTGTCATCTTTATCTTCTGTGGGGGCATGTACATTTACAATTATAAAATCATGTCGCTTACCCTTTAGAATTATGTATGATATCCTATCATTAACAAACTTAATATCTCGGATAGCGGATAGGATCCTCCTTCTGACTAAAAACCCGTTCCAAATGCAGGTCTTTCTGCACCCCCATAGAATAATGCAAAGGTTCCTGATTCCTGACTACCTTCTCCTGGCCACCTAACTTCCTGTAAAGCGACTATATCCAAGGGCGATTTATCTAGTTCCCGCGTTAATATCTCTAGTGCCCCACTATTGTATAAAGTCCTAACATTCCATGTTTCTAGGAACATGTCCCTGTGTTTGAGCCTTTGGCATGGGTTCCCTGAAGTAGTCCCCGACCGGAGAACCGAATGGGGGACTATTTGACCTCCGGAAAATTTTACCCCAGATGAACCCATGTCCGCATTTCTTCACGGTTGTATTTTTACGGTGAAAGATCGTCACTCTTTCGCCCAAGGTACTTTTTTCGTCTGGCTTATCACCTTCGACCAGTCCGGCATGAATAACCCTATTGGCAGCAATGCTACCGCCGGGATAGTTCTCAGGATCATTTAAGCACGCAAGCCACTCCACCACGACAAGGTAAAGATACCATGGAGGGTCCAATTTATAATAGCAATCCGTATACTCCTTCAGAACTCCAAATTGCGAATCAGCCAACAAATCATTACTGCACCAATAGTTATCTGCCACCATATCCCGAATCAACAATCTACCAAGTATCTCCTGGTACCATTGATCAACTGTCTGAATTAAATTCCAGGCAACTCCCTCACACGACTCCACAAAATCAGCCAGCTATATCATCTATTGTCGATTCAAAGCTGGAAACAACTTTCCCTACTATTTTGTCAGCGCTTCGCAGTAATCTAACAATCAACACCCCAAAACCTTCAACGAAAACTTCGAGTTCTTCAGAATCTAATCCTCTAACTACTACTAATTCGAGCTCAAATCAAGTGACGTCTTACGTTCCAACACAGATCAACCAAAATCAACAACAAATAATGTCAAATGCACAAACACAGTTGTTGGATCAACCATTTTTCAATCAATTAATTTTACAAGATGGAACTGTTACTGAAACTGTGAAAAAATTATATCCCCTGAAGTTCAGGTAACAGCAAAGGAACGGATAACGAACTCAATTCAATCCCCTATCAGAAATATTGTGATAAAACCAGAAGGAGATTTCAGTGTGATTCAAGAAATATCGAGACCTCTGGTGACATCAACGCCGTTTCAAGATGCATTTTTGGGAAAGACAGAGTGCAAACAAGTCGCATTGCTAAGTCAAACAGAAATGCCTGTATTACAGTCGGAAGATGAAAGAAAAATAGTGGAATCAGTTGATGCCATTTCACATGCCACTAACGATACTAATACAAATAGTGCGACTGTCACATCTTGTGAACAGCAACAACAGCCATCTTGCAAGTTTGAGGTGCGACCTCAATCACATGTTCCATCGTCAGTGAGAAATGAGATAAAAGATATGAACTCCTGGAATATGAATACTGACGAAGTAATTAGGGAAGTGTTAGAGTCTCCTCATGATTTTACTGATTTCATGAATTACATTAATGCCCCTGATGAAAATTCTTATATGGGTATAACTTAGATTTTGCACACTGTCCCTTCAGGCCACTTGTTCAATCCTGAAGTTTGTAATCAAAATACACAAACGAAATCATCTTCTGTATCTCCTCGTATTATTATACAATTGACACAGTCCTAAGCAACGTGAAATAACGTCTCCTCTACACTGGTTCGATGATCGTTTATCTAGTGATTAACACATGTGGAAATGACGCTAGCAGCCGGCTGGTAGGGCAAGGGAATTTAACGCCTTCTCGCCATGGAACTATTTAGCATTTTTACTTTTTTTTATTAAGATTAAAGTGAAATTGTTCAAGGCCTACGAAATTAATTCTGTAATATTATATTTTTGTCAGTATGTGTTTAAAACTAAAATAATAATTTCCATAATGTACACTGTTACATGCTTAGCTGAACAACTCGATGTAGAGGTAAAGTCGTTGCAGTGACATCAGTGGTCCGGTGAGCGTGTGTTCAGACAGAAATCTTATACATTTTTAAAACATCTTACTTCCTACATTATTAAAAACAGTATGTCTCGAGATGGCAGCTTCAAGGTAATTTTTTTGGAATAATGTATACTATTTATTCCTAAAAGTTATTCTAGCTCCCTACCTGGTTTTTATTCGTTCGTTTCCTGTCATACACTGAGGTGCTCGCCATGAAATAATATTTTCATTTATAAATGTCTCATTTCCTTATATTTGTAAATTGTTTTGTATTGCATGAAATGATTAGAATGATATATGATGGTTTATATATATATGTTTTTTTAAGATTATGAGCTTTTTTATATTAATGACCTAAACAATATTGTAAGACTAAATCCCGCATTTTTAATCGGATGTACCTTAAAATGATTATTAAATATTTTAAAACCTGATTTACATTTTATTTTTTATTTTTAAGCCTTTTTTATATTAATGTCTACTACCTTCTCACCATAGGCCTATATCCAATTTAGCTCTTCCAAATTTCTCCCTTTCATACCTCTTTCTATCTCGTCCTTACACTTTATCTTTGGACTTCATATCTTATTATATTAAATCAATTAGGTAATTGTTAATTCGTCTTTTCCAAAAAAGTATGCTCTCATTGAAAAGCTATGCTGGATACTAGTATGTATGCTTAGGAAACTTTTCATATCTAATAGTAAAAAAATACATACTATAGACAAGATTTGGATGCACAACAAACTGTTGTCGATAGGATGTCAAATGAGAGCTTTAGGTTGTGATGGATATGTACAGCAGATGTCGGAGAAAAGTGGCCTAAACGGGTGTTAAATAGAATGGTACCAGGAAGAAGGAAGAGGCAGCAAAAGCAGAAGAAGATGGTATGAGGAAACATAGGTCTATATATTACCAAAATGAAGAGGGGTATGGAAGAAGGACATTGGAGAGATAGCAATCTCAGAAATTAGTGGCGAAGTGTTGTAAAGAAGAAAGCCTGTTTTAAACAAGTGAACAGTAAAAAAATAAATATTTTTTTGGTAGTTTTAGTGTGTGAAAATCTTCAGACTCGGGACATGTGGTTAAAACCACTTCACAAGGATTTGTTCTTACAGCCTAATTCAGGGTCAGTAGATACAGTCTTTAAGGCTTATTTATTTTATTTTCTTAAATGATTAACAATAACATGAACGGGGCAAAATATTTCTTAAAAGTAATATAAAATCTCCATAAATGCTGTAGTAAAGATTTCAAACATGTCCTGTTAATTTTTCTCCCTATAATCACACGGGTTTGAAGCAAGGAATGAGATGCACAAAGAAATTAAACATAGGCTCAATTCTGGAAATGCGTGCTATTATGCATTGCAGAGACTCTTGATGTCCCAATTCCTTTCAAAAATCGTTAAACTGAAAATATATAAAACTATTATTGTACCAGTTATATTGTATGGATGCGAAACAAGGACTCTTACTTTAAGGGAGAAAAGGAGATTAGAAGTATTTGAGAATAAAGTACTTAGGAATTATTTTTGGACCAAAGAGATATGAACAGAGAGGTGAATGGAGAAGACTACATAACAATTACCTACATGATCTTTATAGGAATCCAGATATAATAAGAAAAGTTAAGTCTCATAGACTGCGATGGGCAGGACATGTTGCACGTATGGGGAATGAAAGACTTGCATAGAAGCTTGTTGTAGGAAAACCAGAGGAAAAACGCCCAGTTAGTAGACCAGGAATGAGGTGAGATAATAACATTAATTATGATTCGAGGGAAGTAGATTATAGAGGGAATGATTGGAAAACATTATCTCAGGATAGGGATGTATGGAGAGCTTATGTCCGCGCGGCCATGAACCTATGAATTCGATAGTGCCAGTGAGTAAGTAAGTAAGTATAATCACGAATAGTGTTATTTTTCTATCTCTATTTTCTCGGTCTAGTTGGCACACTCCTCTCGATCTCCTACGAGGTATTTCTATATAACACTTTCAATCCCTCTTCTTGCCACATGTCCTGCCCATCGCAGCTTTCGAGACTAAACTACACATATGAAATTTAAATATTGCGTATAGGCCATGTTGGCCACTTTATAATCTTCTCCTTTTACCTGCGATTTGTTTTTGTAAAAATAAAAATCCTGAGAATTTTACTCTCTAAACTAAACATCATGTGACCACAGGCATCAAAAGTCTTGGCTTCACCTCCATATGTGTTAATCATAGAGGTGGACTATCATCCAACAAACATAGGAGTGACATGTGTTCAGCATGTCGGGTCCCACAACCGCTATAGCTGAATTACTCAACCTGATGCCGATACTTAATATAGTAACCGACATTCCTCATGATGCTGTGTGGCATAGTTTCCACACTGGCTGATTTCATGAGAAATACCTCTGCACTAAGAAATTATGTCTTATAACGTTCGGTTACGGCGCGGGACAAAATTTAATTTGAAATATATCAACTACTTTCATTTTTTAAAAGAAAGTAACCATGTTTTGCATGCAAAATAAATATTTGGAAGAATAAATGTTTTATATATTTTAGGTTTTAGAGTAAGGATTTTTTTTAAGAAATGGAAGGAATTTTTGTTATAGACAGAATAACTAACCAACTCACTAGCAACTTTAGACCCGTAGATTAATGGCAGCTTCGAATTAAGCTCTCCATATATTTTTATTCCGAACTAATGTTTTCCAGTCATCCCCTATATAATCTACTTCCCTCAAATCTCTGTTAATGATATTCTCCTATCTCATTCTAGGTATACCAAATAGACATTTTATCTCTATTTTTCTTGCAAGAAGCTTCCATGCCTTTTTTTAATTCCCCATTCGTGCCCCAAGTCCTGCCCATCGGAATATACGGGTCTTAACTGTTCTTAATATATCTGGTTATGTCGCTCATTGACAATTAGTCTTCTGCATTCGCATTGTCCATTTATTTCTCTTTGGTCTAAAATTTACCCAAGAACTTTATTCTCAAATAGGTACTTGTAATTTTTATTTCTACCTTAATGTAAGAACCCATCATGATTCTCGTCCATATAACATAATTGAGAGAATAAGGGTTCATAAAGAATCATGTTTCTAAAGTTAATTGACTTGGCAACAGTGTAAAAAATACTCTATTAAACATGATATGGGTTGACAGCTTTATAGCCAAAACAGGTCAATTGAATTCTTATCTATTTTCAGGTTACTCCTTTGACCAGTGAATCATGAAGATACAATGTCCTAGTAAATCTAGAATTTCCAAAAAACAAGATTCAGGAGATTTAACATTTTCCCTAAATTTATTTTCCCAGTCCATATTAAAATTATATGTGGCAATTGGAAATGCAAAGATGTCGATTACTGTTACTCTTTATATTGACATTATATAATTGTAATATACATTGGTTTAAATTATTTAGTAATTTTTATAAGGTATTACAAAACACGAATGAGTAGAAGTTACTTAAATTTGAGTTGGATTTAAAACTTCATGAATAACTGAATGACACTATGAACCGGAATGCTCATAACTGCGGAGACAAAACCCTGTCCATACATCCTCATCTGAGTTTATGTTTTCCGGTCATTCACTCTAAATTCGACTGTACTTCCCTAAAATCATGGTTCATATTATTCTCACTTCTCATTCTAGGCATATCTATTGGGAGCTATTCTTCTGTTTTTGTTAAGCTTCCATGCCAGGCTTACATTCCCCTTACGTTCCAGATGTCCTGCCTATTGTGACTACCAAACCTAACGCAACTATATTAAACCTCGTTTCCAATAAATATAAGGTAGATATGTAGTCTTCTGCATTCCCCTCTCTGTATTTTTCTCTTTTGGTACAAACTATTTTTTAAGGACTTCATTCTCAAATATTCGTAATTTTTTCTTTATTCACCTCATTCCTGTTTTTAATTAATGTTTCAAACTAACTATCTCATTGTTAAGAGCACAACATTTCAGCATAAGGATATTCATAAATACACCTGGACGTCCCCAGATGGAGAAACTCGGAACCAGATAGATCATGTATTAGTGGATAAACGCTGGCACAGTAGCATCATTGATGTTTAGATCAGTTAGAGGGACAGACTGCAATTTCAGATCATAATCTGGTCACGGTGTGGAAAATCAGAAAACGGCTATCGCTTATGAGAGGAACAAACGCTATAAAGATGATTCAGTAAAATATGAAATTAAAAAACTTGTGAAAAATGATGAAATGCGGCAAGAATACCAAATCAAAATTGCTAATAGATTGAAAGTACTGGAATCTTCAGATGACAATGTGGCAAACGAAAGAAGAAAATGATATAAATAAAGAATGGGAGGCTATAAGAGATACTATTAAATTGTCAGCATCAGAAAGCATTGGTTGTTTAAAAAAGAGGCAAAACAAGAAATGGTTTGATGAGGAATGTGCCGACATTGTAAAGAAAAGAAAGCTAGCAAAAATGAAATGGTTACACGAGCCAAATGAGGTAAATTTATTTAGAGCAATTGGGTAGTGTTAGACGGGAAAACACCAAGTTACTAAAGAGTAAAAAGAGGGAATATTTGAGAGAGAAGATTAATGATCTTGAAATGAATGCAAAAAATAGGAACATTAGAGAATTATATCAGGGAATTAGTATAGAGAAGAAAGGGTTTCAGGCTAGAACAAACATAATTTGGAATGGAAATGGGGATATAATTGCAGATTCCAAGAGTATATTAAATAGATGGAAAAGTTATTTTAATCAGCTGTTAAATGTACATACAAAACAGGACATTGAGGAGGATAAGTTACAGACAGCAGAAATGCTAGTCGCAGAGCCAAGTGCATTAGAGGTTGAAATGGCAATTGAAAAATTGAAGATGTATAAAACATCAGGTTCAGATGAGATCTCAGCAGAACTGATAAAATCAGGGGGAGAAAAATTGACGGACAAGATACGCTGGTTGCTTAGTATGATTTGGGAAAAAGAAGCTCTTCCAGATGAATGAAAGGAATCAATTATCGTACCAATTTATAAGAAAGGAGATAAAACTGATTGCAACAACTATAGGGGCATCTCATTACTTTCAACTTCGTACAAAATTCTAACAAATATATTAGTAAGCAGACTTACTCCCTATATTGATGACATTCTAGGAGATCATCAATGTGCATTTAGAAGAAACAGGTCTACAACAGATCAGATTTTTAGTATAAGACAGATTTTAGAAAAGAAATGGGAATATAATGGTACTGTACATCAACTATATGTAGACTTCAAAAAAGCATATGATTCAATTAAGAGGGAGAAGTTATATAGTATCCTGCTGGAGTTCGGAATTCCTAAAAAGTTAGTTAGACTTATACGAATGTGTCTAAATGGCTCAACGAGTAGGGTGCGTGTAGGCAAACAGTTTTCAGACACTTTTGAAATCCAGAATGGGTTGAAGCAAGGAGATGCACTATCTCCTCTACTATTTAATTTTGTACTAGAGCATGCCATTAAATCTTTAGAGAATGAGGAAGGCTTACAACTGAATGGTATTAATAAGCTGTTAGTTTATGCTGATGATGTAGTACTACTGGCCGATAGCGAGGAGATACTAAAGGCCAACACGCACACACTATTGAGTAACACTAAGAAATTAGGACTGGAAGTAAATATCAGTAAAACTAAATATATGGTCACACGTAGAAATTCAGTATATAATGGAAATGGACAGCTAATGACAAATGAGGGAAATTTTGAGGAAGTGGCTGAATTCAAATACCTAGGAACAATAATCACAAATAGGAATGAGATGCACAAAGAAATTAAACATAGGCTCAATTCTGGAAATGCATGCTATTATGCATTGCAGAGACTTTTGATGTCCCAACTCCTTTCAAAAAACGTTAAGCTGAAAATATATAAAACTATTATTCTACCAGTTATATTATATGGGTGCGAAACATGGACTCTTACTTTAAGGGAGGAAAGGAGGATTACGAGTATTTGAGAATAAAGTTCTTAGGAAAATTTTTGGACCAAAGAGAGATGAACAGACAGGTGAATGGAGAAGACTACATAACAATGAACTACATGGTCTTTATAGGAAGCCAGATATAATAAGAACAGTTAAGTCTCGTAGACTGCGATGGGCAGGACATGTTGCACGTATGGGGAATGAAAGACGTGCATGGAAACTTCTTGTAGGAAAGCCAGAAGGAAAACGCCCAGTTGGTAGACCAAGAATGAGGTGGGAGAACAACATTAACTATGATTTGAGGGAAGTAGATTATACAGGGAATGATTGGAAAGCATTAGCTCAGGATAGGGATGTATGGAGAGCTTATGTCCGCGCGGCCATGAACCTACGGGTTCGATAGTGCCAGTGAGTAAGTAAGTAAGTAAGTAACTAACTAAATCACTGGCACTATCGAACTCGTAGATTTATGGCCGCGCGGATATAAACTGTCCATACATCCCTATCCTGAGCTATATATTTTCAAAGCATCCCCTGTATAATCCATTTCCCTCAAATCATAGTTAATGTTGTACTCCCACCTAATTTCTTGGTCTACCAACTGGGCTTTTTCCCTCTGGTTTTCCTACAAGAAGCTTCCATGTGCGCCATTCATTCCCCATTTGTGCCATATGTCCTGCCCATCGTAGTCTACGAGACTTAACTGTTCTCATTATATCTGGCTTCCTATAAAGACCATGTAATTCGCTGTTATGCATTCAAATTATAGTTTCTAGTAGTATTTTGAATTCAGCCACCTCTTCAAAATTTTACTCATTTGTCATTAAGTGTCCATATTACATTACACTAGCTTATGTATTTATTTGTTGTGGTCATATAACTTATACAGTAAAACCTGTTTAATCCGGAACGTGAATAATGCTGGAAGATATGTGAAATGTGAACAAATTTATTGGTCCCCGTAAAATAACAGCCATTTTATTTGTATTTATCTTATGTCAAACGGAATCTGTCCAACGTGGAAACGGAAGGCTATTTTATATACAATTCAGGAAAATATTGTTTATAAGGCAGAGAAAGATGGAGAGAGAAATATGTTAGTTTCCACTTCATTGAATTCAAAATTAGGCGAATTGACCATAAGGGATGACTCAGGTATATGTCGCCGGGACAAGTTTTCACCTGCATCTGGAATCTTCTTTGGGCCGCTCTGCCAAACCTGTTTTCGAAAATACACGTATGTTTAACAAAATATTAGCCTGTGTCATTTGTCTTAGAAAAAACTAGAACACTGAAAAATCTTAACTTAGCTTGAGATCCGAGACCGATTTTGAACGAATCTATCACACGTAGCGTTCTGAATTTAGGGGATATTAAATTATGCAGGACAGAATAATAAGGCCTTTGGACTACCAGCCGGCTGCTTGCCTTGCATCTAAATCTGTTAATCATTGAACGTAGACGAACATGCTGCTGAAATTGGGATAATATGTGGTCAGCATGTCGGGTACACTTGTCTTTTGTGTCCAAGGAAATTAATGGGAACGTTAGTTTCTAAACTAAACTCCATGGCACCACAGGCATAAGTTTAAATGGTCTTTGGGATCACGTCCAACGTTTATGTTAATCTCATAGGTAGACGATCATCCAACCAGCATAGGAGTGAAATGTGGTCAGGATTTTGGGTCCCACAACCGCTATAGCTGATTTTACTCATCCTCATGCCGATACTTAGTGTAGTTACCAAAATTCCTCAAGATACTGTTTGGCCATCGCTTCCATACTGCCTGATTTCATGAGAAAATGCTCTGCACTATAAAATTGTGTCTTAAAACATTCGGTTAGGGCGCTGGGACTAATTTTAATCACGAAATGTACGTACTATTTTCATTTCTTAAAAGTAAGTATCCATGTTTTGAATCCAAATAATATTATTGGACTGAATAACTGTATTATATATTTCAGGTTTTAGTTTAAGGAATTTTTCTTACGGAATAAAATGAATTTTTGGTTATACAAAGAATATCTAAGCCAACCCACTAGCGCCTTTAAACCCGTAGATTCATGGCAGATCGGATTTAAGCTCCTCCATTAATTTGTATTCCCAACTAATGTTTTCCAAACATCCCCTGTAATACCTACTTCCCTCAAATCTCTGTTCATGATATTCTCCTATCTGATTCTAGGTACACCAAATAGACATTTCCTCTCTATTTTTCCTACAAGAAGCTTCCATTGCCTTTTTTTAATTCCCCCATTCGTGCTACATGTCCTCCCCATCGCAATCTACGGGACTTAACTATTCTTATTTTATCTGGTTATGTCGCTCATTCTTAATTAGTTTCTCCATTCGTCTGTCCGTTTACTTCTCTTTGATCCAAAACTTTTCCAGAGACCTTTATTCCCAAATAGGTACTTGTAATTTTTATTTCTTCCTTAAAGTAAGAATTCAACATGATTCTTGTCCATATAACATAACTGGGAGAATAAGGGTTCATAAAAACTTCATGTTTCTAAAGTTAATTAACTTGGCAACACTGCATGATATGGGTTGAGAACCTTATTGTTCACACAGGTCAATTGTACTGTTATCTATTTTCAGGTTACTGGATCTTATCTTTAGACAAGTGAAGGTACAATGTGCATGTAAACACCTCCTAGTAAATCTACAATTTTAAAACCAATATTCTGGAGATTTAAAATTTAACCTAAATGTATATTCCCTTTCCGTATTTAAATAATAGGGACATTTGGGAATGCAAAGATGTCGTCAGAGGGTCAGAGGCTTTCGGCGTAGGAGTGGGGATAGATATGATAAATTTTGGGAATCAGTCTGAGTACGTCATTCAGGTAGCCAAGAGTTACAGATAATTGCAGCTACAATGTATTTCCAAACAAGTGATACATTTGATGTGAAGAAACGTCTACCGATACAGGATTATCAACATCCTAACCAACTTTGGGTTACATCGGAATATATAAGCCCGTTTCAGTATCAACAGCAGCAACAGTTGGTTCTGCCTGTTAGCACGAGACTACTTCCATTACAAGTCGCAGAGATAATCTCATCCCAGAATTCGCAGAAGCATAACCAACAGCAGCAGAAACAGTTGGTTCTGCCGGTTAGCACGAGCCTAGTTCCATTACAAGTCGCAGAGATAATCTCATCCCAGAATTCGCAGAAGCATAACCAACAGCAGCAGCAACAGTTGGTTCTGTCGGTTAGCACGAGCCTAGTTCCATTACAAGTCGCCAGAGATAATCTCATCCCAGAATTCGCAGAAGCATAACCAACTCTGGGTTATATCAGAATATATAAGCCCGTTTTAGTATCAACAGCAGCAGAAACAGTTGGTTCTGCCGGATAGCACGTGTTCTACTTCCATTACAAGTCTCAGAGCTAAACTTATTCCATAATTCGCAGAAGCAGAAAGCCGATGGAAAAGCCTTAAACTGTAGCAAGTCTGGAGGTACTGATAAGTATAATCTAATTCTTGTATTTTATTTTCTTTCGCTTTTAATTTCATGTTTTATATTTATTTTTTATTTCCGTTTTCTTTTTAGTTAATTCTTTAAAATTTAGTTCTATTTTGAATTTTATTTTTTATTATATTTTATTTCAGATTGTTGTACTATACTGATCTTACAATATTTGCTAACTAACTAACTAACTCACTGTCACTATCGAAACGGAAGGTTCATTCCCGCGCGGACATAAGCTCTCCATTCAAACCTATCCTGAGCTAATATCTTCCAGTGACCTTCAGGTATAAACTGCTTCCTTCAAATCATAGTTAATATTATTCACCCACCACATTCTTGGTCTACCAACTGGGCGTTTTCCCTCTGATTTTCCTACAACAAGCTTCCATGCACGCCTTTCATTCCCCATACGTGCCTCATGCCCTGCCCATCGCAGTCTATGAGACTTAACAATTCTCGTTATATCTAAAAGTAAAGTGATCCCACAACAGGCCCGGAAGCACTTGGGGTAGTAGGAAGTTAAGACTCCCACTTTTTCTACACAATCGGCACTTTATGTCAGCCGGGTTGTCAGCCCAGCGTGACGGCCGCCTTTACCCCCAGAACAAGCGTCTGGTACTCATTTCCGTTAGAGGCTGAGTAGACCCCAGGGCCATAGTGCCGCGAGAGGGTTTGGGTCAGTTTAAAAATTCTGACCCCAACGGGACTTGAACCCTTGAACCTCCGGTTTGTAGCTCAGTTCCTTAACCACTATGCTACGGCGTGCCCCCACATTATATCTGGCTTCCTATAAATACCACGTAGTTCATTGTTATGAAGTCTTCTCCATTCACCTGTCTGTTCATCTCTCTTTGGTTAAAACATTTTCCTAAGAACTTTATTCTCAAATACTCGTAACCTTATTTCCTTACTTAAAGTTAGAGTCCACGATTCGCTTCCATATAATATATAGGCCCTAAGTGGTAGAATAATAATACTAATTGCTGGGAGTGGTCATTTATTTTAGAAATTCAAAAAAGTTGATCGGAAATCTTTAGCTCCGGATAGGAGTACATGAAGAGTTTATGTCTGGTCGGCCATGAACCTCCCGGTTTCAATACTACCGCAATTTTAAATGTGCTCTATTGTTAGCGTCTCGTGGCGTTTGCACTTTAATTTTCGATTAATATGGTAATTAAAATAAAGTTCTTACGAGAATTTTTGACCATAGAACGATGAACAGACAGGCGAATGGAAAAGATAATAACAGTGTCTTTATAGCAAAGCAGAATAATAAGAAGTTAGGTTTGTAGACTTCGATTTGCAGGAAATGTAGCACGGAAAAGGGAATGAAAGAAAGGCATGTGGCCTTTTTTTAGGGAAAACCAGAGGGCAAAAGCCCAGTTGGTTATAAGAGTAAGAATGAGGTGGCTAGATAGCATTCACAGTTTTGGAAGGAAGTAGATTGTACCAGGAAATGACTGTAAACAATAGATCAGGATATGGATTGTATGGAGAGCTTATGTCTGCGTGCCCAAAACATATGGGTTCGCTATGGTCTAGTGAGTTGCTTATTATAATTAGGTAGTCTGTTTAAATTAAATTATACAAAGCAGGTTGACAAAATTTTGTCTTGAGGTCTTCAACATGCTTAGTAATTTATTTTCTGGCAGGCCTAGGCCATATGAATAGGCCTATCGTACGGACTGAATCTCTAAGGATGCCTCATTTTCAGAATTATGATGCAGAATGAGTGTACAAATATTGATCAATGATGAAGTGTTTTTTAGCAATTTGAGTGAGAGAAATTAGGAAATAGGTTTATGAATATAATAGAAATAGAATTTTAATTTTTAGTTAGGAACGAATGGAGAATGTGAAGCCTCTTAAATTATTGAAAGGACAAGTCCTTTCATACTGCTTTTATAAACAAAAAGAAAACATTTACAGATTACAGAAAATGGGTGGAAAAATAAAAATATTGAGAAGGTTATTTACGGGACATGATCGGAAATATTGTTGGGGATAGGAATATATAGAGAGGATATGCTGGCCATGATCTCCAAGTTACGGTGCTGCCAGAGTTAGTTGTTTGTTAGTAGCGTTTTATAGCGGTGTACATTCAAATTTGGATTTAACATTAAATTCTATTCTTGGAAAACTTTGGATCAATGAGAGAGAATAGCCGCGAATGGAATAGCACATAAAAGTGAGCTACATGGTTTTTATAGGAAATCAGATTCATTAAACTAGATCTTTATAGAGTGTGAATGGCTGGCCATATGGTCGAAATGTGAATGAAAGATAGGTATGGCCTATGTAATTTTCTCTAGGGAAAACCAGACGGAAAAGTCGGTTGGTAGACTAAAATGAGTTGGGAAAATAACATATTATTAGTGCGGGAGGTAAGTGATATGCAGGAAATTCTGGGGGAAATATTATAGGGATAGGGAGTATGGAGAGCTTAGTGCGCGCGGCATGAAAGTCGGGTTCGATAGTGCTGAAACGTAGATTAATAATGTGTTGGTTTATGAAGGTATTATGCAAAAAGTTGAACAAGTGTGTCTGGAGTTTCCGAAATGGAAGTAATATTATTGTAAGATAGGCCTACGCAAAGAGCTAATCGCGTGAAAATCTTCAGATTGGCATCCAAGTTTATAGATCCTTCTAGAGGAATTTTCCCTTGGATTTTTCTATCGACCCGGCCAGGATTGAATTATAGACCTGCGTCGGCCTGCTATGGCAAGGAATTAACTACTATACCATACCATATGTCGAGAACTACTCATCCAAACTGCTGTTGTCGTCTTTGTTCGGTTAAAAATTGTTCCCAAATGTTCATTTATTGTGATGGAAGTACCAACACGTTAATTAAATTATTATTTTTAGTATCTATTTACAAATGACAATTTTCAGGTAAGTCAAGCCAAGTGGGCTAGAAGAACCAGGACTCCTTCACGATTAATAGCTGATAAAAAGGAAGAGGAATTTGTGTAGAACCACCATATATGCCTGCCGTTGAACGTGCCTCATTTGCATCACAGCTGAAATTTTCAGAACGTCAGATCAGCTATGGTTTCAGAACAGAGAATGAAAAAGAAGAAGATGGAATATCGGGTTAATCCTTCAGAATCACCGTGCTGCACAAATCCTCAACCCCGAACCTCTCCTTGTACCTTACATACCAATTTCAGAATCATCCCCATTACTTAGCCCATCCCCGTTGTCAAATAGCAGTTTTCTTCCACTAATACAAATAGTCCTGTATACCTCTCCAGCAGTCCAATTATAATAGCAATCTGTATACTCCTTCAGAACTCCAAAAATGGAATCAGACACAAATTCCATTTCGCACCAATTAGTTATCTGCCACCCTATCCCGAATCCACAACCTCCCAAGTATCTTGGTATCATTGATCATCTGTCTGAATTAAATTCCCAGGCAACTCCCTCACACACACTCAACAACATCAGCAGCTATATCATCTATTGTCGATTCAAAGCTGGAAACAATTTCCCTACGGATTTTGTCAGCGCTTCGCAGGAATCTAACAATCCACCCCAAAACCTTCAACCGAAAACTTCGAGTTCTTCAGGAATCTAATCTCTAACTACTACTAATTCGAGCTCAAATTCAGGTGACGTCTTACGTTCAAACACAGCATCAATCAAAATCAACAACAAATAATGTCAAAGCACAACCAAGTGTTGGATCAAACCATTTTCAATCAATTAATTTTACAAGATGGAAACTGTTACTGCAAACGTGAAAAAATTATTTAATCCCGAAGTTCAGGTGGGTGGTAAACAGCAAAGGAACGGATAACGAACTCAATCAATCCCCGATCAGAAATATGGGATAAACCAGAAGGAGATTCAGTGTGATCAAGAAATATCGAGACCTCTGGTGACATCAACGCCGTTTCAAGATGCATTTTTGGGGAAAAGACAGAGTGCAACAAGTCGGAGTGCTAAGTCAAACAGAAATGCCTGTATTACAGATGGAGGATGAAAGAAAAAATAGTGGAATCAGTTTTGATGCCATTTCACATGCCACGTAACTATACTAATACAACTTAGTGCGACGTCACATCTTGTGAACAGCAAAAACAGCCCATCTTGCATGTTGGGGTTGTAACCTTAATCACATGTTCCATCGTCAGTGAGAAATGAGATAGAAGATATGAACTTTTGAATATGAATACTGACGAAGAAGTAATTAGGGAAGTGTTAGAGTCTCCTCAAGATTTTACTGATTTCATGAATTACAGTAATGCCCCTGATGTGAAAAGTCTTATATGGGTATAACTTGATTTATGCACACGGTCTTCAGGGGACTTGTTCAATCTGAAAAAGTTTGTAATCAAAATAACAACGAAATCATAGTAGGTATCTCCTCGTTTCTATCAACTTGATGCCAGTACTATGCAAAGTCCAAAAAACGTCTCCTCTAAAATGGTTTTCGATGATCGTTTAATCTAGGGATTGCACATATGGAATTGAGTTAGAGCCGGCCGGTAGCCAAGGGAATTTAAGGCCTCCGCATGGAAAATATTTTAGCATACTACTTTTTTTAATAAGATTAAAGTGAAATGTTCAAGGCGTACGAAATTAATTCTGCAAATAAAGTAATAATATTATTTGTCATATATGTTTATTTAAAACTAAAATTTAAATTCCATAATTATACACAGTCACGTTACATGCTTAGCTGAACAACTCGATGCAGGGTAATGTCCTTGAACTGAAAATCAGTGGTCGGTGAGAGTGTGTTCAGACGAAGTCTAATAATATTTTAAACTTCTACTACATACATTATGAAACCAGTGTCTTCGAGGATGCACCCTTGAAGGTAAGTTTTTTTTTGGAATAATGTATACATTTATTCTCGGAAATTTGTTGCTAGTTCCACACCTGGTTTGTTTTTCGTTCGTTACCTGTCATACACCGAGGTGCTCGCAATAAAATAATATTTTCTTTTATAAATGTCTCATTTCCTTATATTTGTAAATAGTTTTGTATTGCAACGAATGATTAGAATCAAATATGATGGTTTATGTATTTTTGAAGATCATGAGCTTTTTTATATTAATGACCTAAACAATATTGTAAGACTAAAAGCAAACATTGCCAAGTAATTGAAGTATTGGAAAACGGTAAATTTAAGTGGCGAATACTTCCGGGTATATTAGACGGTAGGCGAGCACCTCTGGCATCAAAGGTCATTATGAAACTAGAATTTGAAACTTGTGTATAACTAGTCGTGAAAATAAAAGAGGATAATCGGGACTCAGTGAATAACCAACGGGAAATCTGAGCTATAAAAGTAAAAACATGATAAACTAACAGACATAATAATGGAATGCAGGCTTTCACGGCCGGTAATCATGCTAATAAAAGATTCCGGGCTATGTGGCCGTGGTCTATAACTGGCGTCTGGAAGAAACGCCGTTATAGACCACGGCCACATAGCCGGAATCTGTTATTACCAGGACATAATAAACTACTAATATAAATAAAACTAATTGCAAACGTAATATAAGCATAACTGTTATATCGCTATTTAAAGTAATAATTATAATATGAGAAACAATTCGATGAAGGATGACGAGGTAACGTTGAAAG
>JASPKZ010000852.1:0-101755 GCA_030220185.1 Diploptera punctata | reverse complement strand
TTCTGGGGACAGATTTTACTTTGTTATGGGTCCTTCCCATGAAATGCCATAATTTTAGTTTTGTTAATTGATATTTCCATATAAATTTGGCAGCTATTTTTTGTAAATTATAAATTGATCGTTGCAAATCATTTTCGGAAAGTGACAGATTTTCTTTGTTTGGGGTCCTTCCCATGAAATGCCATAATTTTAGTTTTGTTAATTGATATTTCCATATTAAATTTGGCAGATATTTTTTGTAAATTATAAATTGATCGTTGCAAATCATTTTCGGAAAGTGCTAGAAGAAGAACTAAATCGTCTGAAAAAAGAATAGCATCGAGTTTGAGGTTCCTATTGATGGGTATATACTCCCCGTTGTGTTTTCCTCCATTCGTGTATTATTTCTATTCATATATATATAATGAAAGGCACCGGTGAAAGTCCACATCCCTTCTTGCTTCCAAATTTATCTGCCCATTTGTCCCATTCATTTTTTTGTGTGGTGCATTATATTTTCTGAGGTTTTCAAAGTTCATGGTTAACACAGCATGCAGTTTGGTGATTTTCATTATATGCATGTGGTTTAGGTGTTCGCTTAATTATTACGTATTGGATAAAATTTAATCTAAGATTGACTTTTTTGATAAAATTTGTGTAAGGTATGAATGTCCTCCTCTGTATTTTACACATGTGGACGTGAGGTCAGCAGCCGTATGGTAGACCAAGGGCCTTGTAGCCCTTTTGCGGGCATCGTTGGAGAAGAAGGTGCAGATGTATGGTAAGGCGGTACATTTTCAATCACTTTTATAACATCTTTTTCTTCACATTTACAATAGTACTAAACAAAATCAATCTGGAATAAATATATACCCACCAAAAGTAAAATGACAATATATAAAACTTATTTCTAACCAGTTCTAACACATGCAGCTGAGACTTGTACATATACAAAGAAGGACTTGAGCAGAATCCAAGCTACAGAAACGAAAATCTTACGTGGAATAGTACATGAAACAAGAAGAGATAGAATAAGGAAATGACAAAACCAAGTGTAGAAAAATCAACAACATGCATAGAAAAAAGTAGACTAAAATGGTTTTGGACATTTAAAAAGAATGGGAAAAGGAAAGATTACTACAAACACTGTTAAATCTCATGATACAAGGAAAACGACCGCGAGAATGATGGATTAACCAAACGAAGAAAAGTTTACAAGAGAGAGGATACGAGTAGGAAGAACTAAACGAAGCAAAGCATGGGAAAACAGAGATGGTTGGAGGCATATTTGGAACCGACCTTCCGAAAGGAGGACACGATAAGAAGACGATTTATTAACAAAATCTTGCACTTCCATAATCAAAAGTAATATTTCGTGTACAATGATAGAACCCATAGAAACATATTAAATTTCACGTTGTTGTTTTTAATTTTAATAAAATCACAACCTGTGATCTTCATTGAAATTGTACTCGAATTGGTACTTTTTTATTATCTTTGGTACCACGCCGTAGCGTAGTGGTTAAGGCACTGAGCTACAAGCTGGAGGGTCGAGGGTTCAAGTCCCGTTGCGGTCAGGATTTTTAAACTGACCCAAACCTTCTGGCGGCACCATGGCCCTGGGGTCGACTCAGCCTCTAACTGAAATGAGTACAGACGCTTGTTCTGGGTAAAGGCGGCGTCACGCAGGGCTGACACCCGGCTGGCATAAAGTGCCGATTGTCTAGAAAAAGTGGGAGCCTTAACCTCCTACTACCCCAAGGGCCTCATGAGGCCTGTTGTGGGATCACTTTACACTTTACCTTTTTACGTTTTTGACCATACATTTTTATAACATGTCCTCCGCTGTGGTCTTCGGTTATTGTCGCTGCCTCGTACGCAGGAGGCCCGGGTTCTATGGGGCAACTTTCCTGGGCGATGGTTTTTCGGTGTTTTTGCTCACCTGTAAAATAAGTTTCAAGAGATTTTAAGGCCCAAACGATCTCTGATTATCACATTCGTAATGTATAGTATGGATGTATATGAGAATGCTGTGTTTCATCTTAATATTGTGTTACCTCAGAGGAGGCTCTAACATTGAGCTGATCACACATTCAAGGAGGCCTCCAAGTTCTTGTGTGGTCAAAAGTATGTGTGTGATTAAAGTTCAAAATCTCTCTCTCCCTACAGGTTGTGCCACTGTAAACCAGAGAAGCGCGTGGCAAGGAAAGGCGAGAAGTTGAGACAGTGATAATGAAATAAAGAATGAGAGAGTATTTATAATATGAATAGGGAGAGTCGGATGGTATCGGACATCTAAGATCATTTGGCCCTAACTTTTCCTGGGAATCAGAAAATAATTTTGTATTGTAGTTAATATGTGTATTTGATCACTTTCTAAACCCCCGTTTTAAACATTATGCAATTTTTTAAATACAATGAACATTACATCAAATTTAAATAATTGTTATTTTTTTGTATATCTGAAAACTGGAGGGTGGTGTCGGACAGTCAATATTTTTAACAGAATCTTACAGTATAACTATTTACAACACACATTTACTTATATTAACACATCTACATGTATCACACTTATAAAATAAAGCGTCCCCTTCAAGATTTGCACAATTTTCATGAGCCCAGCCATTACAAACACTGCACTGAATCCAATCTTCATCGAAGTTCTCTCCACAAATTATGCAGACAGTCTTTGCGTCATCTTCAGTATTTTTATCGAATTTTAAGCTCTTTCTTGCAGTATTTTCCTTTTTGTTCAAGGATTTCCCTTTCTTTATGCCATCTTTATCAGACAGGCGGGCTCGCTTTTCCTCCTGTTGCTCCTTAAATGGAGTTGAAGTCAAAATTTCGCTCTGTTCTCGACGTCTTTTTCTGGCATTTAATTTTCTTTTTGCACTGCTAGGCAGGGTGAGATCTTCTCTAGTAATGTCTTTGACGTAGAGGGCCTGTCGTTGATTGATTCTGCTTTGACTGTAAGCGGTGAATGAATCTCTAGCACAGTAGATGATGCAGAGAATTCAGCTTGAGAAGGAATGGAGAAATTGATGGATGGACTTGATCAGGAGGTTCAGTGTGGCTTGAGGAAGAGGAGGTGTGGGATCTTGAATTAAAGTCTGAGGTTCGGTTACAGATGGTCAAATCCTTATCATTGAAGATATTGGGATTGAAAGGAGATATCCCCGTACACTCGAAAGCAGATTTGGCAAGATCCATGCGACAGATCTTAATAAATGCTTGGTTAACAAGGCCTGCAATATCTTTCATACCTATTTTCAATTTTGGATAAAACCTCATCCAAGACGCGCATGCGTTATCATATGCATCTTTGAAGGGCTTCATCACCGCCCTGTCAAGTGGCTGCAATTTGTGCGTTGTGTGAGGTGGAAGGCTCAACATATGAACGTGATTACGTTTGGCAAATGTAATAACATCTAAGTCCCTTATGACTAATGTGGCCATCCACAATCAAAAGAATTGGACATTGTTCAGATGGATTTGTTCTCTGAACAAAATTTTTCATCCATTTCAGAAAGCCTTCTTTTGTTATCCACCCACTAGGTTGGGCATCAAAACAACTTCCTGCTGGTGCATCCTTGCATAATTCGGCATCTATTCGTACTCGAGGAAAGACAAATAGCGGAGGAATGAACTGGTCCCCAGAAGCATTAACTGCAAGAAGAACAGTTATATTTTTTCCTCTTTCTCCAGAAGTCAGTTTTCCTACTTGTTTCTTTCACAAAAAAAAAATGAAATGAGGCAACCTTACCCTATAACTCATTTCATTTTTTTATGTTTGTGAAATTATAACGATTTACATAATGGTGATAAAATATTCATACAGGAGCATAGTATGAACCTTCCACGAGATTTTTATTTGAATTCACTCAAAACGGACATACAGTTGTACCCAAATGTCTTATTATTTTCTCCAAGACAAAGATTTCTCAATACGTGGTAGTGATACCTTAACGCCGTGAGCGAATTCAAAATTCTGTGATATTAAAACAGAAGCTTATAAATTTAAAATAAAACTGAATTCGCCGTATATTAAAATTGATAATCAATATACTTGCCTAATACTTAATACAGGCTTTCCACTTTACAGCAGTTTGCCCTTGATTCCTGCTTTCCAGAGATTCCTATCTTCCCATTGACCATCTTCCATAATCCTCTCCATCATGGCATCATATATTCCCTCATACCATGCTTTTCTACTTCCCCCCTCTTCCTTCTGCCTGGTACCATCCAATCCAACACCTGTTTAGGCCACTGGTCTTCCGACATCCGTTGTACATGTCCATACCACTGTAGAGCTCTCTTTGTTATCCTATCGATACCAGTTTCTTGTGCATCCATTTCTTGTCTAATATATGTAATTCGATTATGTTTAGCCTGGATATTCTCATACTTTTCCGCAATCCATCCATTTCTGTCGCCAAGATTCTTTTCTGCATCCTTTCATTTACTGCCCAGCTTTCTGATCCATATGTAAGTATACTTTCTATTATTGTCTGTAAAATCTCTTTTTTGCTTTTCTGGTCAAATTTCTATTCCATAAAAGACCCTTTAGGGATCTGATCGCCTTCCTTGCTCAATTTACTCTGTTAAAAATATATTTTTCACAAGTAAGAAATTAAAATAATAAATTTAATTATTTCAAGGAGTAGTTTATTTTAAAATATAAGTTTTGCCAGATTTAGATAATCAATATATGAGGGCAAATTCAAAAATGTATAATTAATATCAAACGACATTAGGCTTATTTCCATCTAAAAATAAGCTTAACATTAAAAAATAATATTAAGAATATCTGGGATGAAAAGGATATCCCTGAAAAAATTACTAGTTATAATAAAAGTTTGGAAATTATTAATCAAGTTATAAAACCATCCCTTGTACAAAAAAAAACCAGATTACGTTTATACAACACTTTGGCTAGACCAGTGTTGACCTATGGCAGTGAAGCATGGACACTATAAAGACAACATGAAAGCAGAATAACAGCGTGTGGAATGAGATTCATGCGCAGAACAGCGGGCTACACCAGATGGATCGGAAAAGGAACACCGATAGCTTAAAAGAATTGAAGACTACGCCAATTTTGGAATATATTAAACAGTACCAACTAAATTGGAAACACCATCTTGAAAGAATGAGTTCAAATCGGATCTCCAAAGCTGTTTATAATTATATACCAAGAGGATGAAGATCACTGGGCCGTCCTATGAAACGCTGGAGGGAAAATTTTCTATAGGGTCGTAACTGGCCTTGGCCTAATACTTGGAGGAAGAAGAAGAAGAAGAAGAAGAATATGCATGATGATAAAATGTCTGCAAACAATTGTAGCAAAACAATTTGCTTTGCAGCTTTACTTGGGAATTATAGGTGTGGTAGCTTGTTTAAAACTTCGAAATTAAATTCTGTTATATAAACTGGAATCTAAGTAGAATTCCATAAGTTATATCGTTGCCCTAATACTGTCAGAGTATCAAATTAAAAATATTGAAACAGATAGATCATGTGAGAGACAGTAAAAATACAATCAGTATTTTATTGGAAAACCCTTGGAGGAAATATCATTACCAAGATATAATCTTAGGTTGTATGAAAATATTTGGATGGATCTCAGGGAACTGTATGTAGAAACTAATGTTATCAAATTGGATTAGTTACTGCAGGATTGAATCTACAATTTTTTTTAAGCCTGATAAATAGTTGGACGTTTATAGGTTAGTCATATATGCTAGAATACCAATCTGATACATTTTTTTTGAAACCCTAAATTACAAATTATTCATTACAGGCTAGACATCAGCATAACAAAATTTCATTAATGTGCGTCCGGCATCCTCAAGGGTTTTCTTGAGACTGGCAATTTTGTAGACAACCATTGAGGATGTAGGACGCAGCCTATGGCGAAACATTGGGGAACTACAAGTCTGAAGACCACGGGCAACAGCCCAGAAATCGTCTACAAGATCATTCAGTATTTTGTCACTTATCAAAGCAAATGGTGAAGAATAGACTGGTGGTAATTAAACGAAGCATTGTGCCGAGTGTTGTTTCTTGATCTCTGAAGCTACGCACTTTCAAACTCTATTTATACTTCACACCTATACGATTCACTAACTTCGTTATCAAAAAACGTGAACATGAATTTTAAATCGTGGGTTATTAAATCCAAACTCACTCACTTTTACAACATATTACTAGAATAAATAAATTATATTACTCTGACGATACTAAAATGTATTCAACCAGTTAGCAGGTGTTTGAAACGCGTATTCTGCAGATCCCCAGGTGCCTACCAACCAAAGATTTTCCTTAATTTTCTCAGTCGTCCGGGCAAATGCCGGCTTGGAATTTCATTACCAAGTCCAGTTTCCTCTTATTCAAAATTTCATACCATTGAAAAAAATAAATCAGTGAACTTCTTAATTGTGATGTTTAAATTTTGTTTTAGAGTAGAACTCCACGAAGACCTACATGAAGAAGGGAAGATTGCTTTAGAAATTCATGACATCGGAAAAGGCCAAGAGGCATATCCAGAAAACATATGAAGATCATGAAATGATGCTGTACTATTATTCATCATCATCATCATCCGCTATCATGGCAGCTGCCGCAGTCTTCCGGAAACCAATCGCCATTCCTCTCTGTCCATCCATTGATCTTCCTCCAATCCTCTGATATTCAAAGGTGTCTGTACCTCATCTATCCAAGTTTTCTTCGGTCTTCCTCTCTTCCTCCTTTCCATTAGGAACCATTCCATAACAATTTTCGGCAATCTTTGCTCTGGCATTCTTTTGACATGGCCATACCACCGTAATATTTTCTTTTCTATGAAGTCTATGATGTCCGGCTCCTCTTGTACAACCATAATTTTCCTTATTTCTTTATTTCTTATTCTACCAATTCTAGATTTTCTAGCTGATCTTCTTAAAACATCCAGTTCCCGTGTGGAGTTGCCAGTCTCCCATCGGACGCCTCCCCAGGAGGCGGATAGAGGAACGCTCACCAGATATGGCGGGTACCGGGGAAATAAAACAACCAGGGCGGACCAAAACTAGCGCTGCTGCCTTGCGGTAAAATACTGGACTATCAAAGACTATTGGAAGAAAACCTTGAACAAAAATTACCCGTCCCCCGGGTTGGGGGTTGATGCATCGGGCCAGCTCCTCGTTCATCATAAAAAGAAAATATGCTAAAAAACAAAACATAATGCCTCGGAAAAACTATTATTCATATTATAAATACTCTCTCATTCTTTATTTCATTATCACTGTCTCAACTTCTCGCCTTTCCTTGCCACGCGCTTCTCTGGTTTACAGTGACACAACCTGTAGGGAGAGAGAGATTTTGAACTTTAATCACACACATACTTCTTGACCACACAAGAACATGGAGGCCTTCCTTGAATGTGTGATCAGCTCAATGTTAGAGCCTCCTCTGAGGTTAACTCCCGCATGCGGTATGTGTTGACATTCATGCACTATATATACAGTCTGGTTGCCGTACTTCTTAGTGGGTCAGTCACTGCAAAATAATGCTATGATATATTCAGAATGTTAAAAAGGAGGTGCTTTCTTTATTATAATAAACTTTAGTTGGTAAGTTCTAGGCGAAACACGACTGTGATTGGTTGTAAATAAAAAATCATTGTAACGTGATTGGTCATTGACTCCCATTTGGCACATGAGTTAAATAGTCAAATTAAATACTGTTTCATGGGATCAGAATATAAGTTCTGAAACAGAAACACATAGTTTTAATACAACCCTAAGGAGTACAATGACATACGGTGCAGAAACATGGGAATCCAAATCTAGAACAGTAATTAAATTAAATTCTGCAGAAATGTATTTTTTAAGCCGTTCAACTTAAATTTATAGAAACGATAAATTGAGAAACAGTTCAATTAATCAAGAAATTAATGTTTAAACTTCAATTGTGGATTTCATAAAAACAAATAATTAAAATTGTATGGTTATTAATACTAATAAAATTCATTGTTAAAACCGTTGAGGTGGAGAGTCATAAAATAAAATATGTTAAAATATACCTTCTTAGGTAAAATCCGTCGTCCTCAACCTATAAAATATGTAATCTTTATGCCTGTAGGCCTTTCAGAATATCCGTTCCAATTTCAGCAGGTCCCTCTTCGCTACAACATCCAGTATGATGGTTGATGCTGGTGGTCCTTATGTGGTGTTGTCGTGACTAAAAAACGACAGCACCACAATTGGACCAGCAGCATCAACCATCATACTGGATGTTGTAGCGAAGAGGGACCTGCTGAAGACGGAACGGATGTTCTGAAAGGCTTACAGGCATAAAGATTACATATTTTATATGTTGAGGAGGACGGATTTTACCTAAGGTATATTTTAACTTGTTTTATTGTATGGTTATGTCAAAGTAATGGCAGAAGACATATTCCCAAGAAGAATACTGGAATGTGTGCCACTTGGTAGAAGAAGAAATAGTAAAAGAAGAGGACAGCCAAAAACAATGTGGTTAGATGGTGTTTCGAGCAGAATGAGGAAAACAGGATTGGACGTTGGGGACTAGAATGACATAGAGATGTGGAGGAGAATGACAGTAGATTAATTGGGCGCAGAAAGAAGATGTTAAACATTGTGAAACCTTCTACGTCAATAAGTAAAAAAAATAAGTCATTACCCGTTTAAGGAGTAAGCGCAGTTGTTGATGGAGGGCACTGCAGTCGTGTTTATGCAGGAATAGAACACGTGACACTGCTATCTATGAGTGCAGAGGGGAATGGGACGCGGGACGCTGACAGTGTACAATGCCTTATATGACGTCACGTGTAGCAACAAACAGAGCTTCGTAATTTTTCCGCCTGCAGAGATATTTTGAATGACTAATAATAATAATTTTATTTATATACAGATTATCAATGTTTACACATATTTCTGTGGCTAAAGTTTTATTTTCCTTCTCCACTCGTCTCTATCTATCCACTCTATATCGTCCACTCCTCTTGTTATCGTTCTAGTTCTTATTTATTGCATCCACGATTTTCGAGTTACACGACTTATAACAGGGGTTATTTATTATGACGAATGCAAGAAGAAAAGTTACCAAGGAAAAACTTTGGAATGGTGTCCACCTGGAAGAAGAAGGAAAGGAAGAGCTCGAAACTCGTAGGTGGAAGGAATAAGAACTGGAATGAGAACAAGGGGACTGGAGGGCATGGAGTGGATGGTTAGAGACGAGTGGAGAAGGGAAATAAAACTTCAGGCACAGAAAGATGTGTAAACTCTATCTCTATATAAATAAATACATATACATACAAGCAATGAATATAATTATAGTTATACAGGTAGTAATTTCATTATGTGGAACATATATTTTTGCGCAATAGTGCGTTTTGTCGTACTTACCAGCAATTGCGACCAATATTCAACTTCCTACATTTCGGGGTTTGCCAACGTAAATAACTATACTGTAATATTACATTTACATCCACGTGCGGGAAGTAAAACCACTGCCCTCTATATATAATATGTACAATGTATATACAGAAAATATCCAAATGGTAGTGTTAATGTACATTATACGAAACAAATCACTGCATTTTAAATTATCTGAACTTTATTTGAAAAAATATAAAACAATAAGTGCTTATGTAATTGCGGCCATGTTATCAATAATTGTTCTCAAGGCCTCCTGTTGTTTCAACTAATTAACATTGCCCACACTGTTATCATTAGTCAATTGTTTATAATGAATGCAAATATTTCCAACAAATGTGATATTATTTTACTATTATTTATTATTTTGAAAACACCATCGCGCAAAAAGTAATGTACAACGCACGTTTGTGAAGTGTTTCACAGAATCTCGGAAATTAAAAACCTCGCTATCGCTCGGTTTTGAAACATTTTTCCTCAATTCTGTAAAATCCACTTCCCAACCGTGCATCGTAATGTACTATTATCAATTGAGATGTGGATTATTATTTTTAGTTTGGATTTCAGTTCTCGTGTCCTGTTCTTACAAATTACAGTAGTTCTATTTTTTTCCTCCTCTTTTTGTTTTACACTGTTTCTCCTTGTTTTACATTTTTTTGTTAACTTTGTTTTATCTCACATATAGACACAAGGACAGGACACACACCCAGACCCAAGTTGGAGATTTAAAATCTCCTTCCCAGCGGGAATCGAACCCGGGTCGCCGGAGTGGAAGGTAGGGACTCCACAGACTACGCCGGAGCGATGGACATTGAACGTGATTGATATTAGAGTGCTTCTCTAAGGGGTCTCTTAATAGTACCTATCATTCACTGACATCAATAAGAAAACAACTAATTCAATGGGACATAGCCTATCGCGTCATGGTAGCTTTAATATAAATATACATTCCTCAGTTGCCCATGCTAATTCTCAATCTGTTGAACCATTGTTTCTTAGGTCTTCCTATGTCTTCTCCCTTCGCCGTTTGCTGCAGCATTATTTTCGATATTCAGTCCGTTGCTATTCTGCGTACAGGATACCAGTGTTCAACTCTAAGTTTTCTGATGGGTCTTTACTCGAACGGAATGAAAAAACAAATAATTTTCTTCTTCTTCTTCTTCAATCAGAGATTGGGCTCTTAAGCTTGTTCCGTCTTCACACATTCCCCAACCAACGTTTCCGTGGTCTTCCCAAATTTCCCCTTCCTTCAGATTTATAATCAAGAATTCTTCTAGGAATACGACTGTATCTCATTCTTTCCAGGCGTTCAATCCATTGTTCTCTATAATTGATGAATCATTTCCTCTAATGATATAACATTTAGTTATTTTCTTATATCCTAATATTTAAATTTATCCAACCTAGTACAACCCCTAATTTACCTCAAAAACTTGATTTCTGTTGCTTGAAATGTGTCAATATCATTTTGTGTCATGGTTCAAGTTTCTGAACCATATAGCACAACTGATAATGCTGTCACGGTATATAATTTCGTTTGATTTTCTACAAAAAGTTAAAATATTGGAATTTATACCTGAAATATCAGTTGTCCACAAAAAAAATAAAATTCATTAAAATAATGAAACCATTCAGAAGTTCTTGTTACATACCCAGCTGCTGAGGATGGAACAAGAAGTTCTGAAAGGCCTTCACTATTTTAATGAATTTTAATTTGTTGAGGACGACTGATATTTCAGGTACAAATTTTAATATTTTAACTTCTTACATAACAACACATGGATGCACAAGAAACTGTTATCGATAGGATAACAAAGAGAGCTCTACAGTGGTATGGACATGTACAACGGATGTCGGAAGACCAGTGGCCTAGGTGCTGGATTGGATGGTACCAGGCAGAAGGAAGAAGGAGAGAAGTAGAAGAGCATGGTCTGAGGGAATATATGATGCCATGATGAAGAGGGGTATGGAGGATGGTCAATGGGAAGATAGGAATCTCTGGAAAGCAGGAATCAAGGGCAAACTGCTGTAAAGTGGAAAGCCTGTATTAAGTAAGTGTATTAAGTTAAGTACATAACAACATCAACGGTGTTTCAGAATAAATTTCAATAGTATTGACACAATAAGAAAATAAAATGTATTTTTGGATGAAACACAATTTTTATTTTCAGATAAAACACAATATTTATTTCTAAAATTATATATGAATATAATGCAACAGATTTATACAACTCCTGTTAGAGATTGAACCCAGCTTCTGAGATTGGCAACATTGCTGTAAACTCCAGGATATCCTTGCCGACCACAACCAGCTCCCCAGGACACAACACCAACAAGTTTTCCACTTGAAACCAGAGGACCCCCAGAGTCACCTTGACAGGCGTCCTTTCCTCCCTGAGACACACCTGCGCAGATCATGCGATCAGTAACCCCTCCGTACAATCTGTAGATCCTGTTGCACTCTTGTTGGTCCACTATGTTGACTTGGACTTGTTGTAACTGAGATGGTGAGTGACCAGAAAGCAGAGCTCCCCAACCTGTCACTACCACTGCAGTACCGGCAGATGGAGCCACTGTCGTCATGGAAATTGGTTGCACTGCGTTACTGTACACAAATGGTGTACTCATCTGCAAAAAACATGACAATTACAAAATAGAATAACATGCATAGGTCTATATATTTTGGAAACGTATGTTACACTTGTCAACATGATTTTTGTCTCGTGAGTACCAATAGTTGTACTTAATGTAGTTTTTATCGTGTTTTCAAATATGTATTCGGAATTTCTCCATCACCCACAGTTTTTTTTATTTCAATTTCAATTAATGGATTTAAATAATCATTTTTAAAATAAAGCTAGATTTCTTCCCGGAAAATCTTGGCGCAGTGAGCGATGAGTACGGCGAACACTTTCATCAGGAGATTTCAGCTGTGGAAAAGAGATATCAAGGCAAATGGAATCCTAATATGCTGGCCGATTATTGTTGGACCATCAAAGGGATGCTCCACAGGCGAAATATAGCAGAAAATCGTAATTTCTTACTTTCTAGGTGAGTCCAAATGTTCGAATATTGTGTAGTTACGAATGTAGAAAAAAATAAAAGTGTTTGAAATTATAAATGCCTGTCTCTCGGAAACCTTGAGCGATGGAGAAAAACCGGTATCATATTTGAATGCAGAAGAAAAAGTACTATCAGAATCACATATTTCTCTTTCTGAGGCAAAAAAAGTTTCTTCTTTGTTGGTCAGTGTTATAATTAGTTTCTTTAAATGGAGTATTTTTTAATTAAATATGACTACAAATTATTAATAAAACAATAATGTTTTACTATGATATTTTAACTGAAAAATTAAGAAAAATTATTATAAAATTGAATTAAAACTGTTTGTTTTATTGAATCACATGTATTTACCCTGAGAAGAGCAATGTCATAATCGTCGTCAATGTTGTAAATAGGATGCATGATCATCTGTGATATCTGGTGAACAGAACCACCTTGTTCTCTGAAGGAGGAGCCAACACGTACTCGCACAGTGTTCAGGTGACGCCTAAAGACAGAATAAGAAATACCACTCGCACATTCAACTCAAAAAAAGGATAACTTACATCTTCTGGCACTGTCTTACATTTAAGTAAAATTTTCAAGAACCTCAATCAAGAAAATCCATTCGACTGGAAATTAAATGCGGATCCATTTCTAGGGAAGCAATTACATTACTTATATCAATGGTATCCAACTTCATTTTCGCGTAAATTAATTCTGGGCAGGCAAATTTAATTTATTTGTGTAGTGTTTGGACTTAACTAACTCACTAACCCTTTTGAACACGTAGGTTCATCGCCGCGCGGACATACGCTCTCTAAAAAATCATATCCAGAACTAATGTTTTTCCATTAATCCCCTGTATAAAGTACTTCCATCAAATCATGGTTATATTATTTCTCATTATTCACTCATGGTCTACCAACTGGCCGTTTTCTCTTATACAATAAATGTCCATGCCGCTCTTTCATTCCTCATTCGTGTCACATGTTCTGCCCATCGGAGTCTACGAGACTTAAATCTTCTTGTTATATCTGGTTTCCTTTTAATTCCCCGTTCGTCTCACATATCCGGCCCATCGCAGTGTACGAAACTTAACTTTTCTTATTATATTATGGACTCTATAAAATCATATAGCTCAGTATTATGTATTCTTCTCCATTCGTCTCTCTGCTCATCTCTCTTCGGTCCAAAATTGTTTTCCTTCTTTAAAGTTAGAGTCCATGTTTCAATGTATGGACTTACATTATAAAAATTCTTAGAAATCAATATTTCTATATTATAATGAAAAGTTTTTCCTAAAATTATATGAAAATGCATAATACATAACTTATACAAATTAATATTAATTTTGTAACCGAGTTTTTACCATAAAATGAAAAATTGTAGCTACTAAATAAAGCTTTGTGCATTCTTGAAAACATAAGACAGTACGAATTATTTGTAATAGAATTTATTTTCAAATTTTCTGATCATTCACAAAATGTGTATGATTATTTTAAATTTTACAAATCTCCTAAGAATTAATCCCATTTTCTAGTTGTCAAATTAGTGATTTAAAACATAGCAGTTGACCCTCTTCATTGGCCTATCGTTTGGTCTGTTGTTTGGATACGTAATTTGTGTTGTTTGTTAATTCGATCAACATAATGTTTAAAACAAATGATTACAATAAAACCATACTTGATTTTTTAGTATGAATTTATATATATATATATATATATATATATATATATATATATATATATATATATATATATATATATACATATTGTTATAAATAAATAGTTTAGTATATTGTATTATCTTTGAGATTAGATGTTATTATTATTTTTAATACTTACGTAATAAGGGTTAAATGGTTAAGTGTTACACAATGGGCTGCTGTTAGAACCCATTTCGGACTAATGATGGATCCTCCACACCAGTGTCTTTGATTCAATTCGAAAGAAACCTGGAATGGGAATTTATAATATTTTATGTATTTCTTCTATATTTAATAATGATTTTTGTGTATACATTTAAAATTTATTTTACCTGGTAAGGGTAATTAGTGATGTCAGCAGGAATGCCACCAACAATGCGACCGTCGAAGGAGGTACGCGGTAGTTGCAGTTCATCTCCTGGAAATGTAAATCAGATTTTTTTATGTTATTTCTGTGTTTGCTGTGTATAGAATTTTAAGTCTAAAATGTCTAAAATGATTTAACGTGCCGAACATGTTCCAAAAATAGCGTCCCATTTTTTTTAACAATCTACAATTTGGGACTTAAAATCTTTTACATAGCAAAAACAGATTTGTAATTTGGGATTTCCATATAAAAGTTCGATTGTCACTTGTTTCCACAGACAATCAACTTTTTGAAATTGCTTCTTGATCTAACAATCAGGCACTTATCGTCAGTAAGACCAGGTTAAATAATGAACCTGGTTCTTCGGAATAGTTTATATTTATAATGTAATTTTAATGGTTTAGGAATTTGATACCAATACATGTGGTACTATTGATAGCGATTCATCCATCGGATGGATTCGTTAAGCCTGGCGACTCTTTGGTGCATTTCGACGGAATAGACTACGTGCCGACATCGGGGTTTCAATTTCTCACTTCTCTTCATATCCTCTTAATCAACTAACTTCACACTACACGAACACATAAGCGTACTCTCATCGTACACTCCTCACTTTACACAGTACAAGAATACATCATCTATGTAAAGTGGTCTGTCGAAGTGGCGCGTAAATTAAAAATATACATCAACGCCTTTTCAACCCCTAGTGCGTAACCCGAAGCACGACAGAGCAATGGATCACATAAGAAGACACCAACACACCTAAAATAACACTGAGCAACAAAAAAGTAACTTTTTTTTTGTCTCAGAAAGAAAAATATGTGATTCGGATACTATTTTTTCTCTTGAAATCAAATATGATATCGGTTTTTCTCCATCACGCAAGGTTTCCGAGAGACAGACATTAATAATTTTAAACACTTTAATATTTCCTGCATTCGTAACTACACAATATTCGAACATTCGGACTAACCTAGCAAGTAAGAAATTACGATTTTCTGCTATATTTCGCCTGTGGAGCATCCCTCTTGATGGTCCAACAATAATCGGCTAGCATATTAGGATTCAATTTGCCTTGATATATCTTTTCCGTAGCTGAAATCTCCTGATGAAAGTGTTCCCGTTTTATTTTACAATGGACAAATGACTAAAAACGTTTATTTAAAAAATAATTATTTAAATCCAATTAATTGATTAATTAAATAAAAAATAAAACGTACTTTTATTTGATTTTCATATTTATTAAATAATTCATAATTTGTTAACATGTTTGAAGAAGGTACAGTGTACCGAAACACCTGTCACTGAATATGAAAATCAAATAAAACTAGGTTTTATTTTTTATTTAATTAATAGATATGGATTTTCATCAAGTAATCACCAACTCAATTGATTACCAATTAATTGAAATTGGAATAAAACAAACTGTGGGGTGATGGAGAAATTGCGAATACATATTTGAAAACACGATAAAAAACTGCATTAAGTACTACTATTGGTACTCATGAGACAAAAATAATGTTGACCAGTGTTATTGCAATAACGAATGATTAATGAAATTATATTTCTGAAATAATTCATTTGCATATATTTTTAAATTATTGCTAATCATATTTTGTTAGTTGTACCAGTTACACATGATCTGTATATTATCACTTACCCAAGCAGTTGGCAAAAAGTGCACTTGCTAGTACGAAGCTAAACATGGTGGAGATTGTCTTGTGGTGATCTGTGTTTCAACTAATTCATCAACTTCTTTATATATGCTAAGATTTCTTCATTTCTTTTAGCAATACGTCAGCTCTCTTGAAATTTCCCAAGTATCAAAACATAACATTTATTCTATACCATATTTCCCAACCATTTCACTAAGTTAAAGTTTAGAATTAACTATCACATGGGATATAGATGTGAAATATAGCACGTGTGGAAATTCTCTCCTTCGTTTTAGAGTACTTTTTTAGCTGTCATTATTCACACTCTTATCAAAATTGTAAGATTTCCAACCATATATGTATTTATCAGTCATTTTACTTAGTAAATTAAACTATTGATATCCAATAATCATAGATATTAAAAAAAAATCCTTCACCATTTTACTTTACTTGAACATGTCGTTGTTTATTTTACTATAATGGTTGTCCAGCAGCTCCTTTTTTTTCTCCTCAGCTGTTATATATAATTAAATACAAAGATGCAGACTACCACCACTATAATTATTCCGCATGTTAATCATTGTCAAGCATTGTCGTGCGGCATCCGCTATTATATAAACGGACAACCATCATAATGAGGCTACAATATCAATATTTTGTAAAGGAATAAATTAAGATTATTAAAATATGCATGGCACATGTTTTAGATTGCATTTCTATATGCTTTGTGGTTCCGAAGATTTATTGGATTTCTGTCTTTTCCTCCATTTGTGAAATTATGAGTGTATTTACTTTATCTTCTTACATTACTTATAATATAATATCATAATATTTCCGGTAATTTGACAATGCGGTATGATTGCATTATGGGATTGTAAATGGGAAAATATTTAATCTAAGATTCATGATTTTTTATCTTCTGTTTCTTCCTTTCATGTGATAGTCCTAGTGGTCTGTTACAGTCTCAATCCAACGTTTGAAGGGTCTGCCCAAAGATCTCTTGCCTGGTGGCTGGTAATTTAAGATTTGACGTGGTATTCTTGTTCTGCTCATTCTTCTTACCTGAGATTTCCAAGTGTTTCTGTATTTTTGTACATATTCCATCACTGATTCTGTTTGTAATTCTTTTAGAATTCCTTTTATGGTCTCTTCTTGAGTAACCTGCAGTACGTCTCATAAATTTCATTTCTGCCACAGTTAGTCATTGTTCATCTACACTGCGAATTGTCCAGGCCTCACTGCATTAACATATTATGGGTCTGGCCAGTGTTTTATAAATTCTAGTTCGTGTCGTGTTTAGGTTGAAAATATTATTTATAATTCCTGTTACTCTGTTAAATTTTATAATTTGTTTGACTAAAATATTTTTCATCTTCGTATGTAACTTGGTATCCGAGATAGTTAAATGTGTAGGTTTGATCTAATATTTTATTGTTGATAACAGTTTTCCTAGGAAAGCCATGACTTTAGATTTTTCTGTTGAGATTTCCATGTTGTAGTTTATTGCAATTTGGTGGAAAGAGTGGACTGAAAGTTGTAGGTCATCTTCTGAATTCGCTATAAACACAATGCCATCTGCAAAAAATATATAATCTATTAAGTGGTATACTGGCATGTGTTGTCTCCACTCTTTTGATAACTCAGTTCATGTATATTATGAAGAGAATTGGTGAAACACCACCCTACTAAAAAGTCTCAAAAACGATGATTATTTATAATCCCTGTGTATCTTCACTTCTCGCAACTGGAATCCTCTTCCACAGGAAATAAAGGACTGTCGGAAGTTAGAATCAATGAAAATAAATTGCTACATCACAGGAATTCAATGTAATTGTTATTCAACATATGTGTTGTTTTATTTTAAATTCAACGAATTAAAAACTACAACTTAGAAATTGTAAATTTTAATAGGAGATGAGACATCGTAATGAAGTACCAACCCTTTATTTGCCTGGACGATTGATAAAATTAGGAAAAATCGTAGATAGGTTGGTAGGCACCTGGGTTTTAACCGGGTTCTCCAGAATACGAGACTCATACACCTGCTAATTAGCTCGATAAATTTTATTGTCGTTAGAGTAATATAAGTTATTTCTGCCAGTAAAATGTAAAACTAAGTTAGGTTAAAATTAATAAATCACGATTCAAGTTTCATGTTCACGTTTTTTGAGAACGAAACGATTGAATCGTGTTGGTCTCAAGTATAAATAGAGTTTGAAAATGTGTAGCTTCAGAGATCAAGAAACTACACTCGACACAATGCTTCGTTTAATTACCATCAGTCTGCTGTTCACCATCTGTTTTGGCAAGTAACAAAATACTAAGCTTTTGTACACATTATTACATATTTTATGTCCGTATCATAATTGTCAACTTCTGAGTTTGATTTTGTCTTAATCCTTTTTGACTCTAAAATAACACTGGTCTTCACAAGAAATTTGATTAACGAAACTAGTGTATTTTTTCATACTGAATTCAGATACGTAGCCAGAATTTTTTTCATCAGGCACAGTTTTTTTGTAACAGCTACTTTTTTAAAAATTTATGTTAGCATTCTCTTTGACCTGTCATAGGGACCTTTACCTTATATGTAGGACGGTGAGCGTTTTCATCAGCAAATTTTCACAATGGAAAAGTGGAGTTCTAATATGCTGACTGACTATTGTTGGACCAAGAAGAGAGATGTTTCAGATGCAAAATATGCCCGAAAATCACTATCTCTCAAAATATTCAAATTAGAGATATTTATGTCTGCATATTTTTTCCCAACGTTAAGTAACATTCTTTATTCAGTTTCAAATGATTTTTACAATTATCCTTATATAATTTGTCTATTATTAAAAATTATAATTTGTAACCATGTTTATTATGTCAGAACATGTAATTCTGACCATTATTTAAGAGCAATTCGCTACACATTAGTTACAATTTGCTATGGTGTTAGCCTAACCTGCAATGAAGCGAACATATTAGTTTTTACTGTAAGCCAGGTGCATCAGATTGCTATTCTAGTGTGTGTGTATATATATATATATACAGGGTGTAACAGGACCTCACCGTCACAATGATAGGGATGATAGGCCATACAGAGAGGATCATTTTTTGTGAAGGAACATATAGTCGCAAACATGTCGTTTATGAGTTATGCGCAGATGAAGGTGTTCAACTGTAAGAGTCGGAATTGAATGCAAACAATTGTACACGTATCATTTTATTGAGAAATTCATGTTTTTACAATAAGTGTTCAAACAGTCGAGCCTGTGCTTCACTGCATGATATTGACGATATCAATATCGTCACAGCAACGATCGGCCGGCACGGCCAATAACGGCAGGATTATTTTTTGACGTCATCAAAACACTTATTGTAAAAACGTGTATTTTTTCAATTATATGATAAGTGTACAATTGTTTGTATTCAATTTCGAACCTTATAGATGAACACTGAAGCGAGGTAATACCGAGAATTGGTTTGGTTATTGTTTGGGACCACAAAATAAGCTTTTGTTATACAGTGCTTAACGGTAACTCAAGGGTTGGCAGGTATATGTACCTGGCTAAGTGAAACTAACGTTTATTATAAAAGTGTAAATTTGATTGACGTGTTTAATATGGTCAAATTTGCAAAACAATAAATTTTGTAAAAGGAATACTTGAGCCAATTTAAAACGTCCTTGGAAAATTAATATAAAAGGCCAAGACATTTTATTGTTAATACAGTGTGGTCAATAACTCATACACACACACACACACACCCAGTGTGGTGAGTCGCTCTAATACGATCACAGTGTGTGGCCTGTTGCTCTCATACACACACGGAGGGTGGCTGGTGGCCCATACGAGTACATACGGGTGTGGCCAGTGGCTACCTTACGAAAACAGAGTGGGCTAGTTTATCATATTACTAGTGTTCTGAGGAGTCTGTTACTCCTACATTATTACCTAAAGTGCGAATCAATCGATTGTACGTAAATATCCTAGGAAGTCTAGATTTGCTCAAGTACCCTTCGAGACGTATTAATACAATTTGTATTGTATTGTTCATAAGAGGTTCACAGAATAAACCCGTTTTAATTAACTACACTACTCATTGTTACTGATCATCGAATTCCTTGTCCTTCACATCTGTAGAACCCAGAAATAGCTTAATCTAAAACACGCCCTGTAGAGACATTCGTGTTTATTTCCGGCTGCAACACCTTCATCTGCGCAATAACTCATAAACGACGGTTTGCGACTAAATGTTCCTCCACAAAAAATGATCATTTCTGCATGACCTATCATCCCTATCATTGTGTCGGTGAGGTCCTGTTACATCCTGTATCTGTAGGCCTATATATATATATAACTAACCATCCGATCATCGAACTTCTTATCACGTTTATAGAACCTGCAGTTTCAATGACGCATCATTAATCCGACTGAATCAAGTTAATCTCATCGATACAAGTTTCCCTAAGATACATCCGAATATTTTCGTCCCATGTAGTAAGATTATACCTTGCTAATTATCTTTTCATCAAGGGTTTTCTAATAAAATATTGATAGTATTTTTACGGTTACTTATTCCAGTTACGTGACCTGCCTGTCAATATTTTCAACTTAATACACTGCCATTATTAAGGCAACGATATATATTATCGAATTGTACCTTGGTTCCAGTTTATATAATTTAATTTAATTTCCAGGTTTCAAACAAGGTCGCATAGTTGGTGGACATTCAACAGATATAACGAAGCATCCGTACCAGGTAATCTGAATCTGGAATTTTTGGAAATCTTTCTTCTGGAATTGTATCAACACTTTCTTTGAAGACGTTTGGAAATATTTAGTTCCTTTCTTATGTCTTCATTTCGTTTCTTATCCAGCAGAGTATATTCTGCTGTTTTTCTTAAAAATCTCATCTCAATTGTTTCCAATCTTCATCCTTGTCTTTTAGTGATCATCCAACATACTGATTCATACATCAACGCAGGAACAATCATTACGTTATAAAATTTCATTTTTGTTTCTTTTCTTGTGATTTTAAGGGTTCTTTTAATAGTGCCATACATTAGATTACATTTTTATCATCATTAATACCTTCAATTTTAACGTATAATAATGTAAACTATAAAAAACGATCCACTTGCTGTAAAGTTTTATCATCAATTACTATTTTTGCTCTTCAGGTATAATGTCCTTTAAATGCTAAAATTTCAGTTTTTATTCTTTGAAATTTTAAAATTATAACTGACACTTAACTTTTTTTCCAAACTAAAAATAGCTTCTTGCAAATCATTTTCTGAACTGGAAATCACTACTTGATCGTCGACAAAAAAATATAGTATCAAACAATGTATTATTTATTGTAAAATGTTGTTTTTACTTGTTGTTTGTAAAAATAACTACACATTGGATTATAATTCAGGTCTCCTTGGAGATGAATGGACTACATAATTGTGGAGGATCCATCATAAGTCCAGACTGGGTGGTTACTGCGGGCCATTGTGTTGCTCCTGTGAATACATCACTTATTATGTAAGAACATTTAGAATTGTATTAACATTATTATAGAACTTGTTCACAAAAGCAGTGCACTGTAAAAAAAAGCTTTTGTGTATGTATATATATATATATATATATGTTATAATTGAATGTTTAACATTGAGCAATGCAAGCTTAATATGGTATGATAAGAAAAATAAATGCCTGGACGGGATTCGAACCCGGATCTCTGAGTCTGTACCTCAGCGTGATATCCATTACACTACCAGGCGAATCCAATTCAAACACTTATTTTTCTTATATATGTATTATATTCTCCATTATTACTAGATGTCGCGAGAACTCGGTCTGCACTGCCATCTAGTAGCTGACTATAACAAGTAAGCAAATTAAAGATAATATTTTTACCTTATAGCAGTGACGCTTTATAGATGTCATAATTATAAGGTAAAAATATTCTCTTTAATTTGCTTACTTGTTATAGTCAGCTACTAGATGGCAGTGAAGACCGAGTTCTCGCGACATCTAGTAATAATGGAGAATATAATACATATATAAGAAAAATAAGTGTTTGAATTGGATTCGCCTGGTAGTGTAATGGATATCACGCTGAGGTACAGACTCAGAGATCCGGGTTCGAATCCCGTCCAGACATTTATTTTTCTTATCATACCATATATATATATAACATTTTTAATTCTTACCGGATTCAACGATAGTTCGTGATCTTTTCATAAGTAATGCCACGAGTGATTTCCAATTTATCTAGAGAATTTGGAAATCAAGAGTGGCATTTGTTAGGACTATTTAACGAATAAAATTAAGCTGTTTACTCACAAATAATTATTTATCTATAGTTGTTTTAAAATATTTATATATTTAATGTAAACGGCGATGTTTGAAAACAAATGAGAAATGACTGGAAAGCTTAATTTGCTTTCTTTTGTTCATCACTGCAACCAGATCATAATATTCTTTATTGCCAAAGGATCGCAATGTTGTAAGAATGCACCCTAGTGGAGAAATTTATAACCAACATTATAAGTATTAATTAATTTAATGTCCTATGATGTTTGTCAGTTATATTTTTCTGCGTCATTTCCTGGAAAATAATTCGTTTAAGAAAATGCAAACAGTGGTTTCTTTTTTATTGTATACTCAATTATTACAAATGTGTTTATATTATCTATCGCATGCTCTATCTGCTGACATTCATGTACTATAAAATGCAATCTGGTAACCGTATTTCTTGCAGGGTCAGTCACTGCAAAATAATGCTATGACCTATTAAGAATGTTAAAAAGGAGTGCTTTCTTTATTATGATAAACTTTAGTTGGTCAATTTTAGGCGAAATGTGATTGGTAATTACTCCCATTTGGGGCATGAGTTAAATAGTCTATATAATAATGCACCGTGTCCACAGAAACATTTCCCGGTTATAAACATGTATAGCGTCGCTATCAGTTGTTGGATTTACATGATTCTGGTGTCATTAGGAAGAGAAACTCAAACAGTGTAGTGCCTACCTCAAAGACACTCAAGGTGTAGAACGTAGGATCTTCGAAACAGTGAATTTAGGAATGTTTAATTCTTGGTTAGCCTTTCGCACAGATTTTCGAGGATCTTTGCAAATGCCTTCCGCACATTTCCCACATTGACAGGCACTTATCCTGAATGGGGTTTCCTCTTATCACATACGCATCCATCCTCAATAAACCGTATATACCATTTCAGAATATTTTTGTTAAAAGTGCCTCATGTTGGAAATTCCGTCTGAAAGCATTCTGAATACTTACTACACTTCGAGTGCTATGGTATTCCAATACATACCAGCTACGTTCTCTACGTTCCTGTGGGTTTGCCGTAACACCGTTAATTCACAAATACTTGACAGTTGTAACGTTCAGACCATTTAACACCAACAACTAGCGTTGTGCCCAACTAGTTCATTTCGAGAAGTAGTTCGTTCACTCGCACACACTTTTGTGAACCATTCAATTCATCAACTAGTTCGTTCACAAAATTTAGCGCGAAGCCCTTCATTCGCCAAGCAAAAAATAAATAAATAAATAAATAAAATAAAAAATATAAAAAAAGGAGCAAGAATATGGGCTGGAGGGTGAAGCACGAAGACACGAACATGGGGTGACCTGACATTAATCAACCACATGGTAGCTGTGGATTTTAAAGGTAAACGGGGAGATAGTTCTGTAAATTCTATTTTAATTTATTTGAGTATGAAAAATTTTAATATGACTGCTACCATACTTTTGTTTATTTTATAATTATTTATACCTCCTTTTTATTTCTGTTATAACTGTATTATTTGCATAATTTTATTTAAATACAGATTTTCAATGTTTACATATTTTATTTCAAGTTGTAAATGTTAATAAAAAGACAAAATCATAACTCTATAATTAAAAAAAAATGTGTGGAGTATTTTAAAACTTTTAAGCAAGATATATTTAATTTATATATGTATTATTTACACATATTATTTGCATAATAGTTCTTTAAAAAGAAAGAAATATGCAAAATCGTACTATTGGCAATTACTTGATCTTAATCTTTACAACCCCCTAAACTAAAAATATAAAGAAGGTGAACACTGGTAGGCCAACTAAATTTAGCCTTGTGTGTGCACTTTTACAGAGTGGCTTCTAATTCACGATCAAGAAAAAGTAGTGAAATTTGGGGTTTCTTCGCCGATTTAGATGATGGTAAAGCAAAGTGTAACTTTTGTTCTAAACACAGTTTCATTCAGGAAGCGGGATGCTTTTAAACTTGCACGGCATATTCGCTCTAAATGTTTAGCAAGGTAAGATTTTTACTAAATTTAGCAACAGCTTTTTGTAAACCTAGTAAAATATGTTGTTTTAAAACTTGGATAAAACTGATTTTTATTAAATACTTTCGGAATTCCAGTAAATAAAATGTAAAGTGATTGTAATATTAGACTACATTAGATTCGTAGCGTTAGTAATGCCGTAGATCAAAAGGAGTAATCCCTGAGTAATGCTGCGTATGAGTGATGACGTAAGCAAGAGGCGGGAAGGTGCCGTAATGTACATGTACTGAATGAATAAGCGTGTCGAATGTTGAGAGTTTGAAGTACTGAATGTTTAAAGCCAGTTCACTCTATCAAGGTAGTTCGTTCCTCTAAGACACTTCATTCTTCCAAGGTAGTTTGTTCTTTGATACCACTTCGTTCATCTAAGGCACTTCACTCTTCCAAGATAGTTCTTTTTCTATGTAACTTTACTCAGGCAAGATAGTTCGTTCCTCTATGGCAGTTCACTCTGGCAAGATAGTTCGTTCCTCGCAGACACTCACTGCGGTACGAACGGTGTATGGATGACGTAGGAAAGAGGCGGGGACATGCAAGGTCGATGGGCGGAGAAATGTAGAGTAATCAACGTATGAGCGAAAGTTGATTTGGAGTGAGACATCTAGAGCTTGAAATAAAAAGTAAATTTTAATTTTAAGTAGCAGTAGTGAACTCTGAACTGGCAGTTCACTAAAAGTGAGTAACTTTTTGGCACTTCACAGTAGTGAAGCGTTCTTTTAAACGACTCACTCTCGAATTACCCATCACTACCACACAACAATGGCAAACGAAATCCAAACAGCGTCTGTTTACAGTTTTTGTCTTTTTCTTGAGCTGCCATATTTTGCGGGTCAAAAATATCAATTACCCATGTCCTGAAATTGTTTGAGTTTCTCTTTTCTAATGATATCAGTTCCAAGTAAGCCAACAACTGACAGCTACGCTATAACTGTTTATAAACGGGAAATGTATCTGTGGACACCTTGTACTTTATTTATTCGTTTGAATTTGTTTATCTAATATACGTTTTCACTTACAACAGTTATTTGGCTTTGCTGTGTTATGCATTTTTTATATATAATATTTTACCGGTTAAGTGGAAGAGATGGCTTTAATTCTGCAAGTTTAAGTAAATAAATAACTCAGTAAATAAACAAATAAATAAATACATAATAATAATAATAATAATAATGATAATAATAATAATAATAATAATAATAATAATAATAATAATAATAATAATAATAATAATACTCCCGTTCGGGAAAAGCTTCCTGGATGAAGGTTTTTCTCCCCCAGGGTTTTTCCTCACCTGTAAGACATATGTCAAATAGTTTTGAGGTCCATATGTTATCGTTGGAACGGCTACTGTTTATTAAAATTTCAATTGAATTTCCCTTGTGGTCTTATTTCTCAAATATATTTTTATTGAACCACATATCTATTGAACTTTCCCGAATTTCTTCTCCGTATCAAAATTTTGCAAGTACGATATCATGCATCCCATATAACTAAAACAAGTTACTTCTTCAATGATGTTTGCTCATTTTTTTGCTCAATTCTTACCCTTTCATGCTGAGTTCCATTTAATTATAGGTGACATTATTACTGAATTTATTTTATTTTTTAGATATAACCCCATCATATTACGTGTACGTGCTGGCTCTACGTACAGAGAAAAGGGCGGTTATCTTCATAATATATCAAAAGCAATCGTTCATCCATATTACAGAGAAATTTTGTTTATGGGTGCAGACATACCAGAGTATGATGTTGCTGTTTTGAAGGTTAGTCAAGTTTACTTTACCTTAGAATATAGCAACAATGAATCCTCATCCGAGTTAAGTTCCAGTTGTACTGTAAACAAACTTGCATAAGATATTACTCCGCCCACACCGTCTATTCATGCAACACTGGTACTACTTTTACCCGCCATATGACTAAATTGTGTACCTAACTGTTATCAATAGAAAAATCGTTCTTAGGAAATACCGCATTTTACGGGAAATAAGACTGAATACAAGGTAAGATGGCACCAATAATTAGAAACTTCCTCTATTTCTTATTTATTTATGAAAAAAAATGTATATGGGCTTACCTAATCAGTTGTTTACTCTTTTTCCATAATGTAGACAGAATCCTTTATTTGCAATTTCAATACGCGCGGAATATATGTTCTATGCAGGCTCAGCTGTAAGTACTGTTATTTCCACAACCTCAACGGGTAATGTAGGATATTTTTCAGTAAACTGTTTGAAAACGTTCAAAATAATTTGTTTATCTTCGCTTTTCAAACAGTTTCTTTTGCAGTATTTTAGGAAATTATACAGAAATGTCAATTTTGTAACAATAGAAATCCCAATATATTCTACATTGCTCATGCTTAAGAATACAGCAATGCTTATTTAATCTATTAAAATTGTAATTATATATTTTAAGATTTTTTTTTGGTGCATGAGTTAAATAGTCTCTTTAATTTGCTTGCTTGTTATAGTTAGCTACCAGATGGCAGTGAAGACCGAGTTCTCGTTACATATAGTAATAATGGAGAATATTATATTCAAGAAAGATAAATATTTGTATTCGATTTGCCCACTGGTGTAATAGATAGCACGCTGGGGTACCAACCCAGAGGACCGGGCTCAAAACCCGTCCAAGCATTTATTTTTCTTATGTCATGTGTGTATATATATATATATATATATATATATATAATATATATTGCATTATTTCGAGAGTTAGAAGAGCGAACTACATTGTATTATACGCTTAAAGGTAATACCATTATTCCGCAAAAGAAAATGCAATCTTACGTCTGGTTTATTTACATTACAACTGGAACTTAGGTCGGAAGAGGTATGGCAACGGAGGGAATGTTTTTAATCCACTCATGTTCGTCACTAATTAGCTGGTGATGTTTGATAATATTTCCCCCCTGCATTTTTGTCCACTGTAACCACAGATTTGAAGTCATAAATAGGGAACATCCTATCTTATACTAGAGCGAGAAGTTATATGAAAAAAATTCTTCTTCTTCTTCCTTCCAAGTATTAGGCCAAGGCCTGTTACGATCCTATATAAAATTTTCCCTCCAGCGTTTAACCGGGAAATTCTCGTATAAGACTTGAAAGCATAATAATAGTCCCTTCGATTGGTTGCCGGCCAAAGGAAGGCAAGACCAGTGATGGGGCTGCCATCTTATAGCCTCTGGTCAGGCTTTTCTGGAGAAGAAAAGAAAATAAAGGAAAGAAGAAATGGAAGAAAGGAAAGACTCCCTAGCCCTCGGATGCCCTAAAGCGTCGGGGTTGAAAAAAAACAAGAGTTAACCAAGAGAGGTTAGATAGTAAAGTTAAAAGAGTGCAAAAACACAAGTAAGTGGAAAAAAATGTTTTGCTCAGCTTGGGCACCTTGTGGTCGCCATCCACATATCCCCTAGATGAGGACCCCTGAGGGTTGAAAAAAAATTACCACAATATGAAATCTTAAAAGCAAAATGTGAAACATATGAAAATTTTAACACAAAAATATGATGAAGTTACTATTTTCTTACTTTTTATACATATTTATATACATTGGCCTCGGATAATTTGTAGGTGTACTTACCAGCAGGGGCACTGCGCTACAATTAGGAAGGTCGAGGATTCAAGTCCCGCTGGGGTCAGGATTTTTAAACTGACCGAAACCTTCTGGCGGCACTATGGCCCTGGGGTCGACTCAGCCTATGACAAAAATGAGTACCAGACGCTTGTTCTGGGGGTAAAGGTGGCCGTCACTCAGGGCTGACAACCCGGCCGGCATCAAGTGCCGAATGTCTAGAAGAAGAGGTAGCCTTAACCTCCTACTACCCCAAGAGCCTCCTGAGGCCTGTAGTGGGAACACTATTTTTTTACTTACATACCAGCACATAAATGAGATAAGAAAATCTCATTTATTGCTCAAGAAATCAAGATTTCCACTGTATTTCCATTTATATCATAGTTTTCATTAATTCTGACTCAATATAAAGTATCATACTTAAAGAGAAAAAATTTCGCCCAGATCAAGACTCCCGATAAATGTCTTCTTAACTAAGAAGCCGCCATTCTCAAAGATAGAAGCAAAAGCTTCATAGCATTTGCTGCTGGGAATTATAACTTATATAAGAGAAAAATTTGCGTCTAGGTCGGAACTCGCCGCGATAGCTCAGATGGTAGAGCATTGACCTAGAAAGCCAAAGGTCCTGGGTTCGAGTCTCGGTCTAGGCAAAAACGTTTCTCTTCAAATATAATTTATCTTTCAGTGAGAAGTGTTAAATTAAAAATACAAACTTCAATAAAGTATTATGTTCATAATTTGAAGCAATTTTAAAGGTGTACGCCGTAGCGTCGTTCTTTAAGAAATCATGCTACAAACTGGAAAATCGTTGTTTCGAGTCTTCATGTGGTCAAGATTTTTAGCTGGACCAGACCATCTGGCGGCATTATGACCCTGGGGTTAATTTAGCTCCTAACGGAAATGAGTACTAGATGCATGTTATGAGGACAAAGGCGGCCATCAGGAAGGGCCGACAACCCGGCTGACATCTGGTTCCGATTGCCTAGAAAGACGAGAGCTTCAACAACCCTAGGGCTTCCCAAGCCTATAGCGGGATCATTTTATCCTTCTTCTTCTTCCTTCCAAGTATTAGGCCAAGGCCTGTTACGATCCTATAGAAAATTTTCCCTCCAGCGTTTCATAGGACGGCCCAGTGATCTTCGTCCTCTTGGTATATAATTATAAACAGCTTTGGGGATCCGATTTTAACTCATTCTTTCAAGATGGTGTTTCCAAATTAGTTGGTACTGTTTAATATGTTCCAAAATTGGCGTAGTCTTCAATTCTTTTAAGATATCGGTGTTCCTTTTCCGATCCCATCTGGTGTAACCCACTGTTCTGCGCATGAATCTCATTTCACAAGACGTTATTCTGCTTTCATGTTGTCTTTTTAGTGACCATGCTTCACTATCCTAATAAATCAAAACTGGGAGATTATATATCAATTAATCTATTTAGTGATAGCCAATAATGAAATCCAAACATATGCAAGGTACAAAATATGGAAACTAAAATAAACAGGCTTCCACGAAATATAGCACTAACAAAATTTAGAGAGGTTTTGTAGTTTGGATGTGAGTGGTATTTGTAAGTTGTTTCGATTATACTTTTTTTTTTGTACCTTATAAGACAGTTGAGGCGCTCAGAATACTAACGGCAGATCCCAACCGACAACGAATTTTGAGATAGAAGCGTAGCTGTGCACAACTGCCATCTACCTTTCATGTGATGAAGTATCAAACGAATTGGGTTATGATAAACGTCTCATTTTCCACCTTCAAAATTTGTCCGTAGTGAAAACGAACATATTCTCAGTGTAAAAATGACATATCCCAACTATGAGTGTTTTATTAATTAAATAAAAATAAAACGTAGTTTTATTTGATTTTCATATTTATTATATAATTCAGTGACAGCTGTTTCGGTACACTGTACCTTCTTCAGACATGTTAACAAATTCTCAACCTGATTTGAATGAATCCCCTTTGTTAAATTTAAAAATTTAAATAAATATTGTTGTATTGTTGCTTAGATCAGTTGGAACACAATTCATAATTTGTTAGCATGTCTGAAGAAGGTACAGTGTACCGAAACAGCTGTCACTGAATTATATAATAAATATGAAAATCAAATAAAACTACGTTTTATTTTTATTTAATTAGTAAATATGGATATTCATCAATTAAACACCAACTCAATTGATTATGAGTGTTTTATGTCCATTACATGTTCATGTTTCATTGTTTAAGTTACAGCAGAAGTACAGTGAACAGAGAAAGATAAAGAAAGCTAAATACAATGACCTGATGAAATTATTGAAATATGTACCACCCATCTATCATGATTTTTATAACAGTCTTCTTCATGATGGTGTTGATGATGACGAAAAATGTGAAGATTTGGAAATAGAGCTGGATTATGTATTTCAAGATATTAAATGAAGGGAAAGTCAATTTTACATAATTTTTTCTGTTTTTTATATTTTTTGTTCTAATAAATAACACAACATCAGGAAAACTATTAATCGCAATTGTTCAAAAATTTACACACAGACGTGAAATTCCTTAATTTAAATACCCAGAAAATAGCAAGTCATAATATTAACTACTTTCCACGTTTTGGAAAGAAACAGAAAATTGCATTTATCTCAAAATGAACTTTGGTTGGGATCTGCCGTTATTATTCTAAGCGCTTCTGTTGTCCTCAACTACAATAATTTTAGTTATAAACGTTGTCATACTAATAAAATTCAAAGCTTTTCGAAGGCATGCTTTATCCTCTGGAATTAAGGTTAAAATATTAAAAATATGTTATTGCTTTAATTCCTGAGGACGAAGCAAGTCTTCTAAAAGCTTTGAATTTTAATAGTATAACAACGTTTATAACAGAATATGGGCCTGTTGGCCCGTTTCGCTCCCCGGTGCACTACATGCTGCAGGTGCAGGTCGTCTTTTCAACGACGTTTTGGTCTTCCTACATTTTTTCGGCCGAGAGGCCTATAATGAAGCAGCTGCTTTGATAAACGATTATTTGGCATTCTTTGTATATGTTCAAACCAATTACGTTTATTTCTGTGTATTCTCTCGTTTATAATATTGCCTCGGGGAATTCGAGGTTTTTTTTATATTTCCTCGTATCAGGTAACCGGCCTGCTGCCGAGTAAGTCCAATGGTGGGGCTGCCACCTCAAAGCTTTTGAACATGCTTCCATCTGTACAAATCCCAGGTGGAGGGTTGCCTCTTCCGCTTGTCTCGCCTTTATTGAAGCTTGTTCTTTATGCCGATCCAACCGTTACATAAATACATTAATTTAAGAAAAAAATGAATCATCATCATCATCGTCCTTTCAAGTATTAGGCCCAGTGGCCCCGTTACGGTCTCCCGCCATCTCCGAAAAGGTCGACCCACAGATCTTCTGCCTCGAGGAATGTAGTGAAGAATTTGTTTTGGTATTCTGTGACGATCCATGCGCTGAATATGGGCTAGCCAATTGTTTCTATATTCTTGGAGGTATTCAGATATAGGTACGATGTTTAACTCTCTGGCTATTGTTGAATTTCTTTGGTGGTCTAGAAGGCTATAACCTGCATGGATTTCTAGTGCATTTATTGAAAAAAGTATACAGGAACTTGAATGATGAAACATATGAAGGAATATGAAATTTTCACTAAAATATTTTGCTAAAATGTAATGAAATATGTTTTAGGTCTTATTTAATTCTACATATCACAAAATGTAGAGATACTTTATATCAATGCTCTCTGACTAATAGTTTTAAACATGAAATGTCATAAAATTCCTCGCTGTACTTATAACAGTGTACTATTGGAGATGAAAGTTTGCGTTTAAACTTGAAATTGCGTTTTATGTTTATAGCTATTACTTTACTAATTTCTTCATCACGATACATATCTTATATCAAGTGCTTTAACTGTTAGACGGTTCATAAATATCCCTCCACTTGACTGTTGTTCCATATGTCGCTTCTTAATGTTTCCTCAAATTGGTAAACATTCTGCAAAAAAAACAGTCCTCGATTTTGAAATATGAGATAATGATATACTATTGCAGAGGGACCGTGTTCGAGTCTCGGTCGGGACAAGTTACCTATGTAAGGTTATTTCAGGATTTCTGCTCACTTGTAACAAATGTCAGGAAACTTTAAGGCTCTACGATTTCGGTAGAAAACAAAAATTAACAGGTCTAAACTAGTTTTAAGTTATATTTGTTCAATTTGTGTACTTGTGATATTAATATTAAAACTATTTCATTATAGGTCGACACTCCATTTCTATTCAATGACGCAGTAAAACCAATTTCAATGACACATGTGTCTCCTTCTGACGGTGATGCAGCTGTAGTGACAGGTTGGGGAGTTTTCAATTATACTCTTCGCCCAGGGTACTCGAATAAAAAGCTGCCATCTCAACTACAGGCACTAGATGTTGGAATCGTTGACCAGCAAGAATGTAAGAGGGAATTGTTGGTGATAACTGATCAAATGGTCTGCGCAAGTGCACCTGAGACATTTCAAGACGCTTGCAACGGTGATTCTGGCGGTCCTCTAGTTTCGAAAGGAAAACTTGTTGGAGTAGTTTCATGGGCTTTCGATTTATGTGCCATGACCGGACGCCCTGAAGTTTACGCGGATGTTGCCAATCTTAGAAAATGGATTGAGTTGGTGACAGGAATTGCCTGAATATGTTCTTTTCCACTTGCCAGCAGTTGTAAATGTATTGGTGTCTAGTCTCTTAGAGACATGTGCACTTATTTAATACACAATACAAACTTTCCACTTTTCAGCAGTTCGTCATTAATTCCTGCTTTACATAGATTCCTATCTTCCCATTGTTCTTCTTCCATACTCCTCTTCATCATAGCATTATATATTCCCTCATACCATGTTCTGCTTCTCTACCTCTTCCTTCTGCCTGTTACCATCCAGTGTAACACTCGTTTTGGCCACTGTTCTCCCGACATCCGCTGTACATGTCCACATCACTGCAAACTTTCTTTGTTATCCTATCGATAACAGTTTCTTGTGCATACATTTCTTGTCTAGTACATGGCTATTCAGAAAGAAGGAACAGATTTCAAACATTTATTTCTTACAAACTGCAAAAAATAAAAACTCAATTCCAACGTTCCTGGAAAATAAAAATGTTCAAATTTCACTATTTTATGCATTCAATATGAGCACCATGTGTTGCACGACAAATATCAAAACGGTGACTCGTTTCTTGCCACGCACGAATCAGCTGGTCTCTAGTTATCGAATTCACAGCTTCACCAATTCGATGTCGCAGATTTTCAAGAGTGTCAGACATAGGGGACAAAAACACGGCCTTTTATATAACCCCACAGATAAAAATCACACCGGGTTAGGTATGGTGACCTGGGAGGCCACCGGCGATGAAGTTGATCTTCTGCTCCTCCTCTTCTAAACCAACAGCGCCATTGCGGCCGTGATTGGAACTTCAAACTTTTCTATTTCTAGGAACGTTGGAATTGTGTTTTATTTGTTGTAGTTTAGAAGAAATAAATGTTGTGAAGTCTGTTCCTTCTTTCTGTATAGCCCTGTATATATATATTTCTAATATGTTGTAGCATGGATTTTCTCATACTTTTCTTTATCCATTTCTCCCGCCAAAACTCTTTATTGACCTATGCTATTTTGCAGAGTATTTAACTCATGCCACAAATGCCAGTCAATGACCAATCACGTTTCAATAAATGTTGTTTTACAACCAATGACAGTCTGTTTCACCTCGCTCTTTATCATTTCTCTTTATAAACTCCTGCTTTTGTGCCCTTTTTAATGTTCTGAACAGGTCAAAGCATTATTTTTCTCCAACAAATGCATTGGATATAGCAAATATGAAAAGATTCCTTGATTTTACTGAGTCGTTTACGAAAAAAATAAATGAATAACCCGTAATGTTGATTATGATATATAGTTTGATGTGTTTCGTTATTTCTCCACTTGGGTGCACTCGTACAATATTGCGATCTTATTTGGCGATAAATAATATGATCAAGCAGCAGTGAATGAACATAACCTCACATTTTTTATTTCTTTTCAAACATCGCCGTTTACATTGAATATATAAATATTTTAAAATAACTATAGTTAAATAATGATTTGTGAGTAAACAGCTTATATTTATTCGTTAAATAGTCCTAACAAATGCCACTCTTGATTTCCAAATTATCGATAATTTGGAAATCACTCGTGGCATTATTTACGATAATTTAACGCATGCTATTTTTTATATGTGTTTTAAAGACTTCCCAAATAATATTTTTCATGATCATCACCTTCACCTCCGTCCTGTCCTGTACTACCATGTAAAACTGGTGGCCTGGTCTCATGCGAGCTTTTTAAACTTTTCCTAAAGAGGGCTTTCCTCTGCAATGGTATGAGTCATGGGAGTTCGATCCATTATCTGAAGTGTTCTGCCAATTTTTCACGTATGTAAATAGAAAAGTAATAGAGAAATATGATAAGTAGGGATTAATTTCGAACATGAAGAAAATAAAATATTTATCAATTAGTGAACCAGAACACAATTTAATATTGCAGACTGGAGAAACAATTAAATCGTACAGTAAGATCACATTAGGATTAAATAAATAAAAATGGAAGTTATGAAGTGGAAATAAGAACTATAAATAATAAGAGAAAACTTACAATTGCTTGCCTCAATGAAATATTGTGGGATAAAAATAATAAAAATAAAATTAATGTATATCATAAATTTGTTAAAAGCATCATTACTTATGGAGAAGAACTTTGAATGTTAACAAAAAAAAATGTATATCTTTTGGCAACGGAAATAGATTTTATACGAAGGACAGCAAGAATTTCAAGAAAAAATAGAAACTCAGTTATAAGGGAGGATATGAATATTGAAGACACTATTTTTGATTATATTAAAACTCAGCAATTAAGATGGTACGGACATGTTCCGCGAATGGAAGGGATCGGGGCGCTACCAACATGTGTTTTGGAATGGAAACCTGAGGGAAGACGAGGGAGAGGAAGGCCTAAAACCTCCTGCAGTTAGGGAATATATATAAGCGCTCCACAGGCTGTGTTTCTGGAGGTAACGTGCTGCCTTGTCCACGCCATTGGGCCCAGTTTCGATTCCCGGTCGGAACATGGCTCCTGGGTGAGATTTTTCGGGGTTTATCCTCACCTGTAAGACAAATGTCAGGAAGCTTTAGGGCCCAACGGTCCCCGACAATCATCCGGCCATAATCATCACCCTTGTGATTATCATCATCCTTCACCGGTGTGGAAAGCAACTGGAAGCTACCACACCTATAATCTTCTAGTACGGCTGCAAAGCATAGCAACTGGACCTGCTCTTATTGCAGTGAAAGACCTGCCCTCGTGTAGAAATATTATGAATGAATGGATATTTAAGTGATTAAATTAGTGGTACATTGCCTCTTAGTTTATGAGTGGAGGGAAGATTACGTATATTTTTCGAAATATTGTACACAGAACAATTTTGGACCAAATAGGATAAAATTAGCAAGTGAATGTAAAACATCAGGCCTAAAAGACAATGAAAGCTACATGATCTTTACGAAAATTTGAATGTAACAAGAACAGTAAGGTATCATAGACAGCGTTGGTTTGACTTGGAAATATATATTTGGATTCTGTTTTGATGTTGGCAGTGAGAGAACCGTCATTCTACAGTTCAGGTGTTCCGCAGATCTCCTGTGTAATCGTAAGTTTTATACTGAGCGATGGTACCAACAGGATAATATAATACAATTTATTTGTAGAAAAAGTAACATCTTTATTGATAAAATAAATATGAACATAATACAATAGATTTATGCAACTCCTGTGAGAGATTGAACCCAGCTTCTAAGGTTGGCAACATTGCTGTAAACTCCAGGATATCCTTGCCAGGCGCAACCAACTCCCCAGGACACAACACCAACAAGTTTTCCACTTGAAACCAGAGGACCTCCAGAGTCACCTTGACAGGCGTCCTTTCCTCCCTGAGACACACCTGCGCAGATCATGCGATCAGTAACTCCTCCGTACAATCTGTAGTTCCTGTTGCACTCTTGTTGGTCCACGATGTTGACTTGGACTTGTTGTAGCTGAGATGGTGAATAGCCACCAGAAAACAGAGCTCCCCAACCTGTCACTACCACTGCAGTACCGGCAGATGGAGCCACTGTTGTCATGGAAATTGGTTGCACTGCGTTACTGTACACGAATGGTGTACTCATCTGCAAAAAAAAAAAACATGAAAAATTACAAAATAGGGTAACTTGCATAGGACTATTTATTTTGGAAACACATATTAATGCTGATTTTTCTTCTAATTGAGTATGTTTTTAATTAAATATGGCTACAGTTTACTAATAAAAACAGTAATGTTTCACTACGATATTTTAACTGAAAAATTAAGAAAATGATCTATACAATTAAATTAAAAGTGTTTGTTTTATTTAATCACATATATTTACCCTCAGAAGAGCTATGTCATAATCGTAGTCATTGTTGTAAATAGGGTGCATGATGATCTGTGATATCTGGTGAACAGAACCACCCTGTTGTCTGAAGGAGGAGCCAACACGTACTCGCACAGTGTTGAGGTCATGCCTAAAATCATAAGAAGAAACATCACTTGTATACTCCAATGAAAAATGAAACCTTGCATTTTCTGGCATTGTCTAACATTTAAGTAAAATTTTCAAAACCCTCAACCAAGAAAATCCAGCCGACTCGGAATCGAACCCGGATCCGATTCAAGAAAAACAATTATATTAATATCAAATTATGGTTAATGTTAATCTCCCACCTCATTTTTGGTCAACGTACTGGGCGTCTTCTGTTGTACAAGAAGTTTCCATGTCCTTCTTTCATTTCCCATTCGTGCCACATGTCCTGCTCATCGTAATTTACGTGACTTGCTTATTTCTATTACATTTGGTTTCCCATAAATAGCATGTATCTCACTCTTACGTAATCTTCTCTATTCGCCTGTCTTTTCATCTCTCTTTGGTCCAAACATTTTCCTAAGAATTTTATTCTCAGGAACACTGGTATTTTTCTTTTCCCTTGAAATAAGATTCCATGTTTTATATTTGGACTTAAATGATAAAGTTATTAGGAATCCATAATTCTATGCTGCCTTGTCACGCAGAGGGCCCGGGTTCGATCCCCGGTCGGGACAGTTTTTCTGGGTGAGGTTTTTCCTCACCTGTAAGACAAATGTCAGGAAAACGTAAGGCCCAAACGGTCCCCGAAATCATATGGCCATCGCAATCATCATCATTCATATTCATCTTAGGTTAAATTTAGGATTAGGGACTCTCCTGGCGCAAAATTATCATCATCACCCATCATATCACCGGGGCAACGTAACCCCGCCTTCCAGGCGCCCCAACCTCAGAAGTGGGTTACAAGTACGCCATGCCAGGAGAGAGACCAGGAATGTCGAAAGACAAATCTGGGACATTTGAAAAAAATATATATATTATACTCAAGAGAGTCTCCTTAGATTATATGAAAACGCGTAATGATAACTTATACAAATTATTATTAATTGGGCGACGTTATGCATCAACCAGATAAGTGCCATTAAAAAAAGAGATTTTGATGTCATCTGTTGCACTGGTTCGTGAAGTACGTGTACGAACACTTCCAGCACCAAATCTTTAAATATAGCTTTATTATTAATCAAAATATAAACGCGAACCGTCCTATCAGCGATTCTGTGTTCTGCAACAAACGAGTATGAAACTAGATCTTCATAACAGCTAATCTAAATTTTGTATCATGCATTTACGGGCCAAATGTTCCCAATCTTATATTGTTGATGCATAACTGTAAAAAAACAAGGAAACTAACATACAATGTCCAGCATTGTTAGTTTGTCGCTACAATAAATAGTAAACATTGACTGGAACTTTAAACATATTTTTCTCGAAACTAACATAATGGCGCATGACCGGTTGATTCATAACACCGTCTAATTAATTAACTGAGTTTCTACTATAAAATGGAAATTATACTACTGAATAAACCGTTGTGGATTCTTCGAAACTGATGACTGTACGAATAGTTTCTGACGGTATTTATTTTCACTCTTTCTGATCATTCACAAAACGTATTTGATTATTTTAAATTTTACATACCCCCTAAGAATTAATTCCGTACCCCAATTGAAAAAATAAACAGTGATTAAGACCATAGTTGTGACCTCTTCATTAGCCTAATATTTGGTTTACTGTTTTGGATGTTTTATACATTTTACTGTTTTATTGTATTATTTAATTAAATATAAAATATATGAATATTCACCTGAAAGGTCCGTCTCCTCAACTTAATTATCATTTAACTGTAGCGCTTTCGGGACTTGTGCCCATCATCGGCAGGATTCAAAACTGGTGTTTCACTGAAGATCTGTTAGAGGGGGTTGCATGTATTTGGTTTCGTTTTCGTTTATCAGGCTGTCGTTGTGAGCTGCTTTTCATGATTTCCACTCTCTTCGAGTACGTTTATATCTTCGCTGGATTATTGTCTCGGTGCATTACTGTTAGGGTGTTTTCAATATTTAACATGCGATGTCCTTCATGGATACGTGTTTTGCATTAGCTTGATTTATCCATGAAGGACATCGCATGTTAAATATTGAAAACACCTCATAACAGTAATGCACAGAGAAGATAATCACAGCGAAGATAAACTGTACTCGAAGAGATGGAAATCATGAAAGCAGCTCACAACGACAGCCCTGATAAACGAAAACGAACCAAATACATGCAACCCCCTCTACCAGATCTTCAGTGAAAACACCAGTTTTTGAATCCTGCCGATGATGGGACAAGTCCCGAAAGCGCTACAGTTAAATGATAATTAAGTTGAGGAGACGGACCTTTCAGGTGAATATTCTATAATTTTATATTAATTTTTAATAAACCTCAACGGAACACATCATGAATCTTTTAAAAGTTTATTATTTAATTGTTGATTCATTCAACATACCGATTTTCAAAACAAATGAATTCAATTAAAAGTCTGACTTCATTTGGTTATTAAAAGGCAGTTGTGGCCGTGGTGGACTAGTGGTTGATGCTCCTTGGCCTCTGGTCCCGAGGGTCGCGGGTTCAAACCCGGCCGGGGTCGATGATTTTTTTAGGGACGGAAAAATCCAAGGAGTAAGTCCTCTCGGGGAGGGACTTTAAGCCGTGGGTCCCGAGTCTGAAGATTTTTTGGCTCGTAAAAATCCTTAAGCATGAATGAAAAGGCCTCTAAGCAAAATTTACCGAATTTTCCCGTCCTAGTACTACCTTGGTTTCCTAGATGTCAGCATGAGGCGGAACGCTGTCCACGTACTACTCAAAATGACATCTATACGAAAACAAGTGTAACTAAATTAGTATGGTTCAAATTCTTCCCTGTAATCCATACATCCCCATCCTGAGCTAGCTTTTTCCAATCATTCCCTGTATAATCTACTTATCATAGTTGATATTATTCTCCCAACCTCATTTTTATAAATAAATAAATTAGCAAATTGTATATTCTTAGACATTAGTTATTTCTATTTTTTTTTCATTTTGATTTGAAAATACTTACATAATAAGGGTTGATTGGTTGAGGGTTACACAATGGGCTGCTGTTAGAACCCAGTTTGGACTGATGATGGATCCTCCACACCAGTGTCCTTGATTCAGTTCATAGGAAACCTGGAATTGAGATTTATAATATGTGATATATTTGTTCTATATTTAATAATGATTTTTGTGTATACATTTACCCTCTTACTAATAATCCATATATAACTTTTATACAAGGTTTATACACATCTCAGTTGAAAATTCTTACTAATAAACACTATATTAGCTGTTCAGTGTAGAAGAGGTGTACAACTTTACATGGGATTCGTTATACATGCCTCCACCCTTGTTTAAGGATTCTATAACTAGACAAAATGTCCGACATCAAGATCAACTGACTGTTTTCTTATGATTTTGATGAAAGTTTCCTTAAATTTAACCCAAAATGCAACACTTTAATGACTGTTTGATGGATGCACAGGGCATAAATAATATTAATAAAGCTCTGGGTAGGAAAATAAAGGCATCATAAAATGCCTTTCGTTACACTCATTCTCGATTAGGCCTAAAAATATTTTAAAATTGAACATTGAATCACAAAAGGATATGTTCTACAATAATTGCTGTAGACAAGATTTAACCTGAATGTAGTTTAAATGCTTCATAATATTATTTTAAGAAAACTTTCTTGCATCTATAATACTACATAACACACACAACGATATAAAAATGTATTTTAGTATAGAGGTACTATTATTGCAAAAATTTGCATGTTAACTTGGTAGTCCTGTGGTAAGAGCTTCTGACTGCCATGCGAGAGGTCGTAGGTTCGATTCCCGGTCGAACTATAGTGATTTTTTTTTTTCGCTTGAAATGATATTTTGTTGTCGGTAACATTTCCTACTATTTTGAACGTTTTCTAACGCATCTTAAAATACTGCATATAATTCATAAGTAATGGGCAAAGCTTTTATTAGTTTCCAAGAATTGGTCGAAATTCTTGACGTTAGATGGCAGCACATCATCTGTGAAACCAATTCTACGTTTTATTTGACAAAGCGTGAAGTGAAATATATATAAATTAAAACACACTTATTTTTTTCGTACCTCCTCAATTAGGGAATCTCTATTAATTCTTATCCATATTCATTTCTTACACAATAATCACTAGTTGATGTTGTTTTATTTCTGTTACAAACTGCGAGTAATATTGTTCTGACGTCACTATGATGACGAATATGTGACGTATTGTGTATAACTGCTGTTTTGTTATATAGCTCCGGCACAACGTTTATTAGTAAGGAAATTATACGTGATCTACATAAGGCTTATATATTGTATAACTAAACAACTGATGAAAGCCTGTATTAGAGATTTTTATTAGTAAGACCGTTAAAATTTATTTTACCTGGTAAGGGTAATTAGTGATGTCAGCAGGAATGCCACCAACAATGCGACCATCGAAGGAGGTACGCGGCAGCTGCAACTCATCTCCTGGAATGTATATAAGAATCTTTTAGGTTATTTATGTACTTGCTGTGTAAAGGATTTTAAGACAAAATGTCTAAAATTATTTAACGTGTCGAGCGTGTTAAAAAAAATTACGCCCCTTTTTTTAAAAAATCTACAATTTTGGAACTTAAAATCTTTTACATCACAAAAGCATAGGCCAATTTGTAATTTGGTTTTTCCATTTGAAAGTTCGATTATCACTTATTTACACATACAATCTTTTTTGAAATTACTTCTTGGTCTAATAATCGGGCACTTAGCGTCGGTAACAATAGATTGAATAATGAACCAAGACAAGACAAGACTTGGGGTGGGAAGAGCAGTGCGTACTTTTATGTAACTTTACTAATTGTCCCCTGGCCCGTCGAGTTTAGACTCGGTTCGCCAGGTCGAATTAACGAGCAGGGCCCGTCTCTTCCGGCTACTTTAGGGAATTATATGCCCTATTCAGCCCATAGATATTATTTCTGAGTTAATGGTAAAGCGATGATCCAGCTGCCGCTCTTAACCAACCGCAGATGTGGATGCAAGGTCTGGCCACTTAGTATTGACATACTTGTTTTCAGTTTTGTATTAGATAAAGTTGTTGTTTGATGCCAGAGAAAAGACAGTTTATGAGATCAGATGCACCCTTCACGGATCTAGGGATTATGTGATTTATGGTTTGTATTAGTGCATATCCGAGACTTTTGTAACCTAATCAATATTGTAAAAGTGCTTTCGTTTATTTTACCTTCAAAATCTGCAGATAGTTTCTTTTTCTTTTCGGATTTAGTAAAACTATTGAACTATAATTTTATATGGATAGCCATTTTTTGTCAGTTTGTTTTTCGTCTGAGTTGGATGATTTACCAATAATGAACGTGGCACGTCGAATAATGTACTTTTATAATGTAATTTAATGGTTTGAAAATTTGATGCGAGGGCGTGTGGTACTATTGATAGTGATTCATCCATCGGATGGGTACGTTAAGCCTGGTAACACTTTTGGTGCTTTTCGACAGGAGTAGACTACGTTCCGGCACCGGGTTTCAGCTTATCACTTATCGTCATATTCTCTTAATCAACAATCTTCACACTACACAAATACATAAGCATACACTCGTCCTATACTCCTTACTTTACACAGTATAAGAATATACTCTCTACGTAAAGTGGTCTGTCGAAGTGGTACGTAAATTAAAAATATATTATATTAACGCCATTTTCCGCCCAGCAGGTAACCCGAAGCACGGACAGAGCAGCGGATAGGATTAGAATACACAAACACTTACTTACTTACTCACAGGCACTATCGAAACCGTGGGGTTCATGGCCGCACGGACATAAGCACTCCATACATCCCTATCCTAGCTAAATCAATCATTCCCTGTATAATCTACTTCCCTCAAATCATAGTTATGTAATTCTCCCACCTCATTCTTGGGCTACCAACGGGCGTTTTCCCTTTGGCTTCCTACAAAAAGCCTCCATGCACTTCTTTCTTCCCCCATATGCGCAACATGTCCTGCCCCATCACAGTCTACGAGACTTAAATGTTCTTATTATATCTGGCTTCCTATAAAGACATGTAGTTCATTGTTATGTAGTCTTCTCCATTCACCTGTCTGTTCATCTCTCTTGATCCAAAAATGTTCCTAAATACTTTATTCTCAAATACTCGTAATCTCCTTTTCCTCTCTTAAAGTAAGAGCCCATGTTTCGCACCCATATAATATAAAACTGGTAGAATAATAGTTTTATATATTTTCAGTTTAACGTTTTTTGAAAGGAGTTGGGACACCAAAAGTCTCAGCAATGCATAATGGCACGCATTTCCAGAATTGAGTCTATGTTTAATTTCTTTGTGCATCTCATTCCTATTTTTAATCATTGTTCCTAGGTTTTTGAATTCAGCCACTTCCTCAAAATTTCCCCCATTTGTCATTAGCTGTCCATTTCCATTATATAATGTATTTCTACGTGTGACCATATATTTAGTTTATTTATATTTACTTCCAGTCCTATTTCTTAGTGTTACTCAATATTGGGTGGCGTGTTGTCCTGTTAAGAACACACAACCACACTTAAAAAAAATAACTGCAATGGTCACAGAAAATACAAAGCGTGCATATGACCACCAATGTTTAAATTTCATTTAAACTAAATGAACTTTGTACTATATCGGCTAATTTTTAAAACTTATTCTTATAAACCTTATTTGTTAGTTTGTACCAATTAGACATAATTGTCACTTACCCAAGCAGGTTGCAAACACTGCACTTGCTACTATTAAGCTAAACATAGTGGAGATTGTCTTGAGGTGATCTGTGTTTGATCTGATTCGTCAACTTCTTTATATATGCTAAGATTTCATTTATCTCTTTTATTGATATGTCATATCAACTTTCTTGAAATTTCCCACAGTATCAAATATTTAAAACATTTTAATTTATACCATCATTTCCCAGTCATTTCACTAAGTTAATGTTTATAATTAACTGTCACATGGGATATAGATGTGAAATATTGCACGTGTGGGAATTCCCTCCTTCACATTAGAGAGTACTTTTTTTAGCCGTCATTGTTTACATTCTTATCAAAATTGTAAGGTTTGCAACCATATATATCTTTTTATCAGTCATTTTACTTAATAAGTTAAACTATTGAAATCCAATATATTCATGGTTACATCATACATATTCATAAGTAATGCCACGAGTGATTTCCAAATTATCTAGAGAATTTGGAAATCAAGAGTGGCATTTGTTAGGACTATTTAACGAATAAAATTAAGCTGTTTACTCACAAATCATTATTTAACTATATTTATTTTTAAATATTTAAATATTTAATGTAAGCGGCGATGTTTGAAAACAAATGAGAAACGATTGGTACGCTTCAATTGCTTCTTTTGTTTATCACTGCAACCAGATCATATTATTTATTACCAAAGAAACGAAATATTGTAAGAATGCTCTCTAGTGGAGAAAAAATGAAACACATCAAACTGTATATTAATTCATTTCTGATGTCGTATGATGTAAATATGACAATTATATTTTTCTGGATTATTACCTGGGAAAAAATACATTTAAGAAAGTGCAAACAGTGGTTTGTTTTTTTGGTGGTATAATCAATTGCTACAAATGTTTTTATATTAACTCCTGCAAGCGTTATGTGTTGACATCCATGCACTATATATACAATCTGGTAGCGGTATTTCTTACAGAGTCAGTCACTGCAAAATAATGGTCAGACCTGTTCAGAATATTAAAAAGGAGGAGCTTTCTTTAATATGGTAAATTTAATATTGATAAATATTTGGTGAAACACGACTGTGATTGGTTGTAAAACAGAAATCATTGAAACGTGATTGGTCATTGACTCCCATTTGGGGCATGAGTTAAATAGTCGAGAAAAAAATCCTTCGCCATTTTAGTTTACTTCTACATGTGAGTATTTATATTGTCACCAAAATGTTGCAAAGAGATAAATAAAGATTACAAATCTCTGCATGATATATAATTTAGTTTGACTATTTAACTCATGCCCCAAATGGGAGTCAATGACCAATCACGTTTCAATGATTTCTGTTTTACAACCAATCACAGTCGTGTTTCACCAAATATTTATCAGGGTTATATTTACCATATTAAAGAAAGCTCCTCCTTTTTTAATATTCTGAGCAGGTCTGACCATTATTTTGCAGTGACTGAGCCTGTGAAAAATACGGCTACCAGATTGTATATATAGTGCATAGATGTCAACACATAGCTCTTGCAGGAGTTAATATAAAAAACATTTGTAGCAATTTATTATACCACCAAAAAAAATAAACCATGTTTGCACTTTCTAAATGTATTTTTCCCAGGTAATAATCCAGAAAAATATAATTGTCATATTTACATCATACGACATCAGAAATGAATTAATATACAGTTTAATGTATTTCATTTTTTCTCCACTAGAGAGCATTCTTACAATATTGCGTTCCTTTGGCAATAAATAGTATGATCTGGTTGCAGTGATAAACACAAGAAGCAGATGAAGCGTTCCTATCGTTTCTCATTGTTTTCAAACATCGCCGTTTACATTAAATAAATATAAATATTTTAAAATAACTATAGTTAAATAATGATTTGTGAGTAAACAGCTTAATTTTATTCGTTAAATAGTCCTAACAAATGCCACTCTTGATTTCCAAATTCTCTAGATAAATTGGAAATCACTCGTGGCATTACTTATGAATAATATCTAAATCCTTTGTGATTCCGAAGATTTTTTGGATCCCTGTCTTTTTCTGCACTTTTGAAATTATTATTGTATTTGCTGTTATCTTCTTTCATTGCTTATCATAGAATATCTTGATATAACTGGTAATTTGACAAAGCGATATCATTGCATTATGGGATTGTAATTGGGAAAATATTTAATCTAAGATTCACGATTTTTTATAATCCATGTAAAACTTCATTTCTTGCAACTGGAATTCCCTACCATAAGAAATCATGGGCTGCCGGACATTAGAATAATTAAAAATAAATTGCTACATTACAGGACTTACATATAATTATTTTACAAAATATGTGTTGTTTTATTCTAAAATAAACGAATTAAAAATTACAACTTAGAAATTGGAAATTTTAAGGAAAGTATGAAAGGATTGTCCACCGCTGTGGTCTCGAGGTAGCGTGCTGCCTTGTCAAGCAGCGGGCCCGGGTTCGATCCCCGGTCGGGGCAGTTTTTCTGGGTGAGGTTTTTATCGGGGTTTTCCCTCGCCTGTAAGACAAATGTCAGGAACACTTTAAGGCCCAAACGGTCCCCGAAATCATATGGCCATCATCATCATCATCATCCTTATCATTACCATTATCATCATCATCCTTCACAGGTGTGGAAAGCAACGGGAAGCTACCACACCTGCAGAATTCCCTAGTAAAGCTGCAAGTATAGCATGAAAATGCTATGATTGCAGTGAAGGACCTGCCTTCGGGCAGAATTACTATGGATGGATGAAAGGATTAGACTAACTATGAAAGGGTTAGATCGATAATCGTGTCTCTTACAGTCAATAAATAAACGGTCTTTTCCTGTCGATAATAGTGCCTCTTCCTGTTGACAATCGTGCTTCTTCCTGTTCGTAATGAGAGATATCTCCGCAAATTAACTTATTTGACATGGATATCGACTGAGCAATATACTATCGATATGGTACAGCAAGAAGTGCCAAAAGAAGACAATTTAAAAATTACCCCAAAAAAAAAAAGGTTAGTTGTGTTGATCTAAAAAAATTAAATGTTGTATAATAATTCTGCGTTATTGTTAATAGTTGCTTCTAATACGATTATGTTTGAACTTGCCGAAGCCCAAAGAGATTTAACAGTAAATATATGCTATTTATAACTATTACAGTCGGCTTAAAAAGCGCCCGGAAGTATGATGGGAATACATAACCTCACATTTAAAATTCGTGATGAGAGATATCTCCGAAAATTATTCTCTTTGGCAAGGATATCGATTGAACAATATACGATCGATATGGCACAGCAAGAAATGCAAAAAAAAAAAAAAAACTTTAAAAATTATCTAAAAAGAAAGATTAGTTCTGATGCTCTAAAAAAATATTAACTGTTGTATAATGAATCTGCATTATTGTTAATAGTTATTTCTCATACAATCATCTGTTGTTGATTTTTCCCAAGCCCAAAGAAATTTAACACTAAAGATATCCTATTTACAACTATCTAGCCGGCATACAAATCGCCTGGAAGTAAGATCGGAATACATAATCTCACATCTGGTAAATATTAAACATTATAATTATTTTTAGCTTCTGTTGTTGTTTTATTCGCTAAATAGTCATTCCAAATCCAACGCGAGGTTGCGTTTTTCATTAGACAAAATCACAACCTCTTGTTAAATTACTGTTAATAATGTTAAAATAACAATTTTTTCTTCCCATTTTCGCACTATGAATTTTAGTATTGTTAACCAATTCACTGGCACAGTCGAATCCTCAAGTTCATAACTCGATAGAGACATGGTCTCCAGACTTCCCTATCCTGCGCTAATTCCCCCTCCTAATCATTTCATTTAGGACTGTATTTACATACTCTTATGCCATGGTGCGACAGGTCCAGAAGACCCTTCACCTACCAGCTGGCTGCTGGCCTCACATAAACATGTGTTAATCTCAGAGGTAGACTATCATCATGCCAGTGTGGGATGACATACAGTCAGTATGTTGGATCCTCCAGCCGTTATAGTTGGTTTTCTCAATATGGAGTCGCTTCTTATTGTAGTTACCCAAATTCTTCACGATGCTGGGTGGTCACCGGTCCCATACTGGACAAAATATAATGAGAAAATGTCTTCCCCCGTGGAGACCCGAACCAGCGCAAGTCTCTAGCAGGCCTATATTTTCCTCCCTCAAATCATGGTAAACATTACTCTCCCATTTCATTCTTGGCCTACGTTTGGGAACTTTCCTTCTGGTTCTCCCATCTCATTTTTTGACTTGCCTATTGGAAACTTTATGTTTGGTTTTCCTACAAGAAGTTTTCATGCCCATCTTTCATTCACCATTTGTGTCCTTCCCATCGCAGTCTATGAGATTTAACTGCTCTTATGATATTTCGCTTCCCTTAAATATCATGCAAAAGGCGAACGTTTTATACGATTTGAAAGGAAACCATGCGTCACACCATGACGAGATTCGCAGTGCGTGGTTTCTGTCATCGGTTTTGCCAGACAGATAAATACCACGAACCGGAAGAAAAGTGATAGTGCTGTGTGGGTCAAAATGTGACCTATATAATTTAATATGATAAAAAGAAAGTAAATTCACTTACAAACTTCTGTAAAACTTGAACAAGAAGTATGCACATTGTGCGACATATACTTTATTATTATTCTTCTTCTTCCTTCCAAGTATTAGGCCAAGGCCTGTTGCGATCCTATAGAAAATTTTCCCTCCAGCGTTTCATAGGACGGCCCAGTGATCTTCGTGCTCTTGGTATATAATTATAAACAGCTTTGGGGATTCGATTTGAACTCATTCTTTCAAGATGGTGTTTCCAATTTAGTTGGTACTGTTTAATATATTCCAAAATTGGCGTAGTCTTCAATTCTTTTAAGATATCGGTGTTCCTTTTCCGATCCCATCTGGTTTATTATTATTATTATTATTATTATTATTATTATTATTATTATTATTATTATTATTATATTAAGAGTATTTGAGAATAACGTTCTTAGGAAAATTTTTGGACAGATGAAATGGAGAAGGCTACATAACAGTGAACTACATAGTCTTTATAGGAAGACAGATATATTAACAGCATTTAAGTCTCATAGACTGCGATGGACAGGACATATGGCACGAATGGAGAATGAGAGATTCTGCATGGAAGCTTCTTGTAAGAAAACCAGAGAGAAAACCCCAGTTGGTATAAATGATGTGGGAGAATGACATCAACTTTGATTTGAGGGAAGTAGATTATACAGGGAATGATTGGAAAACATTAGCTCAGGATAGGTATGTATGGAGAGCTTATGTTTGCTTGGCCATGAGCCTACTGGTTCGATTGTGCCAGTTAGTTAGTTATTATTCAATATCATGTAGCTCAAAGTACGATAGTATTCCATATTCACATGTATATCAGTCTCATTTTGGTCCAAACATTTTCGTGGGACCCTATTTTCAAATATTTGTAATCTTTGTCCCCTCTCTTAAACTAAAAGACCGTGTGTTGTAATTTATATATTTGGAAAGTTAACATTTTTCATATATTTATTTCAACTTTATTGACAGAAGTTGGGATGAGAAATTCACTGTAATGCCTAGTAGGCATGCGTTTTTAGAGATAAATTTGTATTTAATTTCTCTGATTTTTTTGTAATTATTATTGTTCCTGGATAGTTGAATTCTGCCACGTCTTCAAAATTTCACACATTTGTTATTGCTTACTTACTCACTTACGTACTTACTTCCTTACTCACTGGCACTATCGAACCTGTAGGTACATGGCCGCACGGACATAAGCTAACCCATGTCCGCATTTCTTGACGGTTGTATTTTTACCAAGGTACTTTTTTCGTCTGGCTTGTCACCTTCGACCAGTCCGGCATGGGTAACCCTATCGGCAGCAATGCTACCGCCGGCTTAGCTCTCGGGATCATTTAAGCACGCAAGCCACTCTACCACCACAATGTAAAGATATCATGAATGGCTCATTTGTTATTAATTATTAGTATTGTTAGAGTAATATAATTTATTTCTTCTAGTAATATGCTGTAAAAGCGAGTGAGTTTGAATTTAATAACCCACGATTCAAAATTCATGTTCACGTTTTTTGATAACGAAATTATTGAATCGTGTTGGTGACAAGTATAAATAAAGTTTGAAAGTGTGCAGCTTTAGAGATCAAGAAACTACACTCGACACAATGCTTCGTTCAATTGTCATCAGTATGCTCTTCACAATTTGTTTTGGCAAGTAACAAAACATTGAACTTTCTTATATTGTATATTAAGTATATTCTTTAGTTTTGGTTCTTTATTAATACTGGGAGGGCAGACTGCCTGAGAACCATACCTGAATTATTTATTGCGCTATCCCAGTTTTATGGAGATAAGTGGGATGAATGATTACTCTGATGGGTTATGTAAGTTGTAGGTCGTCTTCCATGTTAGACACACCAGGTTTTACTCTCATGGCCCATTCGTCAATTTTGGGTTCGGCCCCTGCTGCGAGGGGTTACTAAACTCTCCCGTTGGCATCTTCTGTCCTTCTTATTATTCAGACTCGGAGTCATCAGCTACCACCCCGGTGGGACTATCCGCAACCATACACTTTGAACACCTGTGGATTATCAACTAAATATTTTTTGTTAAACTTTCCATTATGTGACAATACTTTTTAAGTACTCTAATAAATTCCTGTCCAATTTTACTCTTAAGTTATTTACTATGATTTACAATGATTGTTATACGTTTTATAACGATTATTTGAGTATCTTAAATATTACGATACTGAACTACATACTGCTCGGGACCCAGCTCCGTGTGTCTGAAAGGAATTTGCTGTCTCAGCTGTTAGTACTATGAGAAGCATAGAAGTGTATCTCCTCCCACTCCCCCCCACACTTCTCCCGCAAACACGCAGAACTTGGTCTCGAGCTGTACTTACCGTGAAGATGAGACAGCCATATTGATTTTAAAACGAATTTCTATGCAACCAAACAAAGACTATGTAAATATTCCAGTGCAGCTAACATAGAGTATGTACTTATCAACTCTACACATGTACTTCAGAATTTACTACCACAGTACTTCATTGCGTTATGTTAGTTTTAGGTTGTTCTTTCACAGGTTCCGTTAATTAAATTGCGTTATTTTAGTTTCTAGGTTGGTGTTTTACAGGTTAGAGTCCTTAAATTCCGTTAGCTTAGCTATTGGCTTAGTTGCGAACGCGAGTTCAAATATAGTACATATGTTGGCTGCATCCCGTGATTCACTTAGTGTAAACCGCTTCGCGTCTATTGGCGCATGCGCTTGGTGTATGTTTAGAACTTGGATTTTTTTGTCAAGGCTGGAAATTATTTCCTTTTTCTAATTCTTCTCTGAACCTCATGTAGAGGCCTACATCTAAAAACATTAGAATTCGTAAAATGTTCGAATGAACAGTCTGTTAAGAAATTACCCGGTATTAGAATGTTAACTGTAATACAGTTATTATTTATTTCATTTCATCCAAAGTCTCATTTCTGTATTTCAAGGTCTTATTAATATGATCGAAACCAAACATTACAGTTCTATGTATTCTGGTTTGCATTTTCCTTGTATTCATCCGAATAGTTTCGTGCCATAAATTTATATTTTGCTAACAATATTTTCCTCAAAGGTTTGCCAATAAATATTGATAGTGTATTTTCTGTCACTTATTCGAGCTATATGATCATCTGGACTTAATAACTGTGACGGTATTAAGACAATATAAATTATGGAATTATACCTTTATTCTAGTGTATTTAATTTAATTTCCAGGTTATAAACAAGGTCGTATAGTCGATGGAAATCCAACGGAAATAACGAAACATCCTTACCAGGTATTCTAAATATATTTAATTTTAGGAAGTTATATTTTGAGGTTATTTTAATTATATTATTTTTAGCCTGGACATGTTACCTCAATATTAATGTTGATTTGTTCTTGGACATGTTTCAAAACAATACTGTTTTATCGTCAGCTTTCCCAGGCTGGTTTTATTTGTTACATTATGTTGCACAACCTGGATGTCGATGTCAGCTTCATCCTGTGGTTGACCAAAGAACCTCCAAACAAGGTCACGCTCCATCGGAATATCAAAATTCATAACTCTGTTTCTGTTCTTCTGAATATAATTTTTTTCCCAAATAGTCAGTTCTTTTGTATTTTCTAACTGTTTTAATAATTTAGTGTCTGAATTTATATTATGTTTTTCAGACCAAACATGAGCAGCAACTGAAGATTTTTCAATTTCTCTATTTTTAATATTAAAAATAATATAAATTCAGACACTAAATTATTAAAACAGTTAGAAAATACAAAAGAACTGATTATTTGGGAAATACATTATAAGTTATTCAGAAAAACAGAAACAGAATTATGAATTTTGATATTCCGATGGAGCGTGACCTTGTTTCGAGGTTCTTTGGCCAACCACAGGATGGAGCTGACATCGACATCCAGGTTGTGCAACATAATGCAACATAAATAAAACCAGTCTGGGAAAGCTGACGATAAAACAGAATTGTTTTGAAACATGTCCAAGAACAAATCAACATTAATATTGAGGTAAGATGTCCAGACTAAAAATAATATAATTCTAAGTATATGTTATTATGTTGAAGTATTACGTTTAGAGTACATTTATATTTATAAGGGTTTATATCAAGCTTATAAAACTTTTCAAATATTTAGAAGAACACATTATTAATACTTTTCGTATTTCTCGTCTTATCACACAGGGACTACTTTCTCCTCTACATTTCAACCCCTAGTATAGACCTAAAGGAAACCCATTGTCTCTGTTGTTTGTTTTTACGTTCAGAGTGTTTTATTTTAAGAATTGTTTGTTTACTTATCTATATGTGTGTATATACATTGTAGATTTTCTTAATCATACATATATATCCACCGCTGCCTTGTCACGTAGCGGGCCCGGGTTCAATCCCCGGTCGTGGCAGTTTTTCTGAGTGAGGTTTTATCGGGGTTTTTTCCTCACCTCTAAGACAAATGTCAGGAAAACGTTAAGGCCCAAACGGTCCCCGAAATCATATGGCCATCATCATCATCATCTTTCCTTATCATTATCATCATCATAATTATCATCATCATCATCATCTCATCATCATCCTTATCATTATCATCATCATCATCATCCTTCACTGGTGTGGAAAGCAACGGGAAGCTACCACACACACAATTCCCTAGTAAAGCTGCAAACATAGCATGAAAAATGCTATGATTGCAGTGAAGGACCTGCCTTCTGGCAGAATTACTATGGATAGCTATACATATACAGGGTGTTGCAAAAATCACTGACAACGGAGGTGAGGTAGTATATTGACATATGTTGATAATTTTCTAATATGATACTAATGTCCGGGAGTGATGCGTTTTCACACTATGGCTAGTTAATTAAGTCTCGAGATCAGTGTCAGTTCGAAGGATTTGAAGACTCATTACTTGACAACACCTCACAGGTACGGAACCTATGATACGTGACTTCGCAACGGAATGCGGCTGCAACACGACGAACATCCAGCTCATTTCGATGTTAATGCGAGGAGACATTTGAATACCACATATCCAGGTCGATGGATTGAAAGAGGGGGACCAGTCCCATGGCCTCGGAGATCACCTGATCTTAACCCTTTCAACTACTATTTGTAGGGCGACAACAAACATTCTGTTTATCAGACTCCAGTAAAGTCAAGTATGTATCGTATAGCCCGAATCCACACTGCTACACAAATAATTGAAACGACGCCAGGCCTATTTGAACGTGTGGTGCGCCAATCACTACACTGCACCGCCGATTTATGCTCTGCATTGAGATGGGAGGTGGATATTTTGAAAATTTGATATGACGTAACAGTATGATCAAGTATTGAGTCTTGAAATCCAACTAACGGAACTCTTGAGAGGTTAGTTATTCACAGAGTGAAAACGCATAATTTCCGGACATTGGTATTCTTAAAAAATTATCAACATATATCAATATACCACCTCACCTCCGTTGTCTATGTTTTTGGAACACCCTGTATACACACACACACACACACATATATATATATATATATACATACACACATTCACATACCACCATCCTTCAATCCTTCATCCACAATCTGATGGGATGGTAGAACTCAATCAGATTGTCTTAGGATAGGTTTTTCTTTTGCGTCATTTTGGCGTAAACAATCACACCGATGTTGTTTAAAATATCACTTAACACTTTATTTATTTTCTTCAACTGAATGTTTTGTGGCTATCTTGTGAATATACATATATATATATATATATATATATATATATATATGATATGAAAAGAAAAAAGAATGCTTGAGTCGGGATTTGAACTCGAGTCTCTAAAGTCTGTACCTTTAGCGCTCTAACCAACTGAGCTACCCAAGAATTCCAAGACAAACATACAATTTTCTTATACATGTAGTATTCTCAATTCACACAAGAGGTAGCGGAAAGATCTTCCGACTGCCATCTAGCGGCTAACATAACAGTTAAGCAAATTATTAAAGAGAATATTTACTTTATAGCAGTAACGCTTGTATATATATAGATATTATAAATATATTTTTGACATTTGGCAATATATATATATATATATAGGGTGTTTCGAAATTCAATGCTCAAACTGCTAGGTATGATGCAGAAGGCAAAAACAAATATATTTTGTTAAATAACCATGTGTCGGAAATTCGTACGTATTGAGTACGGAGCATGCGAAAGTAATACGGGAGTGCAGAAATGTGCTAGTCGATCGTGGATTGAAGTAAATGTACGATAATCCGGACATCTTCGTGCAGGGTAACGTACGCGGTACATTCTCTGGGCTTGCCGACTATTACCCTCAGCCGCACCATAGACAAAGGGCATGTCTCACAGTTCTCTCCATGAGTAGCGTTCCATGTTGATGCTTAGTCCGTTACACAGTTACTAGTGCTGTTTACTTACTCAGTGTCGAAATATGGCATCACAATGCACTGCACACTTCAAATCAAGTACAGTATTTAGTGTAATGGATTTGTAAAAATAATTGCTCATTTAATATCTCCTCCACTCTCGTACTATCTTCGCATGCTCAGTACTCAATACGTATGAATTTCCGACACATGGTTATTTAACAAAATATATTCGTTTTTGCCTTCTGCATCATACCTAGCAGTTTGATCATTGAATTTCGAAACACCCTGTATATAGTTGGTATATTTGAGATTAATAATTTCGACACTGTTTAACCGATCACCGTTAAAGTGGACACACATGTATTTTTCATGGAGAGGATTTTGTACTATTATGTTATAAAACCATTAAATGTAGGAGTTCACCTGATATTAAATTGCGGTAAGCAATAAATAAAAAAATAGTAAGGTCGACCTCATTAACCACGATAATCGGGCCATTGGGTGTAGGAGTTGACTTGAAACGAAATAAAATCGCTCTAGCGGTCACAGTTTTCGATGTTTTATAACCAAATTCAGTATAAGCTATTAATATAAAATTAGAAAGGTATTCTGAAAATCAGCGAATTCCGACCATTAGAAGTGCAGATTTTATTAGCAACCCAAAATAAAAAATCGCTCTTCTAAACAAGGTGTTGTCAGAAATTGAGTTTCTACAATTTAACAGAAGATATATATGTATAGTAATGACAAATGAGGGAAATTTTGAGGAAGTGGCTGAATTCAAATACCTAGGAACAATGATCACAAATAGGAATGAGATGCACAAAGAAATTAAACATAGGCTCAATTCTGGAAATGCGTGCTATTATGCATTGCAGAGACTCTTGATGTCCCAACTCCTTTCAAAAAAAACGTTAAGCTGAAAATATATAAAACTATTATTCTACCAGTTATATTAAATGGGTGCGAAACATGGACTCTTACTTTAAGGGAGGAAAGGAGATTACGAGTATTTGAGAATAAAGTTCTTAGGAAAATTTTTGGACCAAAGAGAGATGAACAGATAAGTGAATGGAGAAGACTACATAACAATGAACTACATGGTCTTTATAGGAAGCCAGATATAATAAGAACAGTTAGTTCTCATAGACTGCGATGGGCAGGACATGTTGCACGTATGGGGAATGAAAGACGTGCATGGAAACTTCTTGTAGGAAAGCCAAGAATGAGATGGGAGAACAACATTAACTATGATTTGAGGGAAGTAGATTATACAGGGAATGATTGGAAAGCATTGGCTCAGGATAGGGATGTATGGAGAGCTTATGTCCGCGCGGCCATGAACCTACGGATTCGATAGTGCCAGTGAGTAAGTAGGTATATATGTATAGTAAATCACCAAAATTTGATTATAAATTCGATTTGCTGACGAATTCGCTTAGTTTACACAATTTCTTCTTGAGAAACTTTTTATCTTTAAGACCAATGTGTCTAAGTGTGAATAAAATCTCAATTTTTCAATAATTGAAAGACTACAAATTGAAAGAGATTGTTTAGACACAATAGTTCCTTAATTTAAATATTAAATACCGTTCGCTTTGTAGTTCACATCAAGTGAACAGATTCTCACAACGTTCATAATTACTTCATAATTGCCGAAATGTAGAATGTTAGGGAAGGTAGTTAATAAGAAAATTGGATTGAATATTTAACTCATGCCCTAAAGTCGGAGTCAATGACAAATCACGTTTCAATTAATTTTGTTTTACAACTAACGACAGTTGTGTTCCACCTCGATATTTAACGAATTCTGTTTACTACAATAAATAAAGCTCCTCCTTTCTAATATTCTCAACAGGTTAGAGCATTATTTTGCAGTGACTGACTCTCCAACAAATACATTGAATATAGCAAATAATGAACGGATTCCTTCCAACTACAAATTTGATAATTGTGTATTCAATAATTGTGTTTTTAAATAATGACTCTACTGAGTTGTTTACTAAAAAAATAATTAATAACCTATAATATTGGTTATAATATACAGTTTGATGTGTTTCATTTTTTCTCCACTAGCGTACATTCTTACCATATTGCGATCATATTTGGCAATACATAATATGATCAATTTGCAGTGCGTGAACAAATGAAACAAAACCAAACATTTCTCCTTAGTTTTGAAACATAGCCGTTTACATTAAATATATAAATATTTAAAAATAACTATATTCATATAATTATTTGTGAGTAAACAGCTTAATTTTGTTCGTTAGATAATCCTAACGTCACTGTTGGTTTCCAAATCCCCTACATAAATTGGGAATCACTCGTTGCATTACTTGTGAAAAATGTCCAGGAACAATGGAATAAGCTTATAACAGTATTTGTTGGTTGAAAAAATAACTACAGATTTTTGTGTAATTCAGGTCTCTTTGGAGTTACACGGACATCACTGTGGTGGATCCATTATAAGTCCAGACTGGGTGGTTACAGCTGGTCACTGTGTTACAGAAGAATATTCAACTTCTTTGTAAGAACATTTAGAATTATATGTCAACTATTATGAAATATCCTAACAGTTTACCAATTACTGAAATAATTACACTATGTTTAATTTGAATTGGATGCAAAATAATATTACTACTACTACCACTACTAATAATAATAATTATACAATATAATAATAATAATAATATTAATAATAATTATTATTATTTTATTATTATTTTTATTATTATTATTATTATAATTATTATCTGCTATAGGCAGGACATAGGGCACGATTGGGAATGAGAGAGGGGCACGGAAGCTTCTTATAGGAAAATCAAAGGGAAAACGCCCAGTTGGTAGACCAAGAATGAGGTGGGAGATTAACATTAACCGCGATTTCAAGTAAGTAGATTATACAGGGGATGATTGGAAAACATTATCTCAGAATAGGGATATACGGAAAGTTTATGTCCGCGCTGCCATGAATCGAAGGATTCGATAGTGCCAGTAGGTTAGTTATTATTATTATTATTATTATTATTATTATTATTATTATTATTATTATTATTATTAATCGGCCGCGGTGGACTAGTGGTTATGCTCCTTGCCTCTGGTCCCGAGGGTCGCGGGTTCAAACCCGGCCGGGGTCGATGGTTTTTTAGGACGGAAAAATCCAAGGGGCAAGTCCTCCGGGAGGGACTTTAAGCTGTGGGTACCAAGGCTGAAGATTTTCAGGCTCGTAAAAAATCCTTAAGCCCGAATGAAAAGGCCTCTAAGCAAAATTTACCGAATTTTCCCGTCCTAATACTACCTTGGTGTCCTAGATGTCAGTATGAGGCGGAACGCTGACCACGGAGCACTCAAATGACATCTATACGAAAACAAGTGTAACAAAATTAGTATAGTTAAAATTTTTCCCTTTAGGGGGAAAGCGCCTAAATCTCTGTAAAGGGAAAACATAGGCTTACAATACAACAAAATTATTATTATTATTATTATTATTATTATTATTACGGTTATATTTAGTAATAATGAGTTAAAAACATGATTAAGATTTAGAAATAAATTAATAATAGACTCAACACTGGAAAGTTGGCCTCTAGTTTCGAGGTTCGCGGGTTCAAGCCCATCCGGGGTCGATGAATGTTTTTAGGGCGGAAAATTCCAAGGAGCAAGTCCGCCCGGAGGGACTTTAAGTCTGAAGATTTTGAGGCTCGTATAAAATCCTTAAGCCTGAATAAAGGTGCATCTAAGCAAAATTTATCGACATGAACGTCCTAGCAATACCTTAGTTACCTGTTAGATGTCTCATTGGGTCGGTGTGTTGACCGCAGGTCTCTGTACAAAATTTATCGACCGGTTCTCATCCATTAATATCTTTGTTACCTACTGCTGTAGTTGTCTAATCGAGGGGCTAAGCCGGCTCCCATCTCTCACTGACATCTATTGGTAAATGAACGTAACTAAATTAACTTGATACTTTTAAAATTAATTTTGAAGCACCGCTGAGGTTATGCAATAAGATATTAAAATTCTATTTTGTATTTTAATATCTAAATTAACTTGGTTAATCAGTTCCCTTTAGGGAACACCCTAATCCGGCACAGGGAAGGAAAGGGCTTAAGAAGAAGAGGATATTAATGTAATAATAAATGACCTAAACTGTTGGGAAAATTTGTTTTATAGGTTTGATCCTAGCGAATTACAAGTACGTGTTGGCTCTAACTACAGAGAGGAGGGCGGTTCTGTTCATCCAATATCAAAAATCATTCTTCATCCTGAATATAAACTTATGTTCAATCTCCCAGACTATGATATTGCTGTTTTGAAGGTTAGTAACTAATTTTCTACAATTTGGCAATTCAATTCTTCCTATGCCCATAAATCCATTGAAATCACAGTCCTGGAAGATATTTGTAATTTTTGTTCGTAAGTATTTAAATTTGACCACTTCTTCAAAATTTCCATCAGTCATCGACTGCCCATTTTCATTTTAGGCTATACTTAATTCCCATGTGTAACTGTATTTTTTTAAAGGAACATACTAACTTTTTTTTTTTTCAAATTTTAATTCTTAGAATTATGATTATTTCCACATAATTAATTTATCAAAGAATTATGTACCTCTCGAATGTGGATGTGTAATCTTGTGTGACTTTATTTTTAATCGAGTGTTACATAATGTCACGCATTTAACAGTATGACAAATTTACTGACTGAGTTAAGAAGATTAATTAAATAACAGACAATATTAGGTTAAATTTAGTAGCATCAAAAGGTATGCAGTCTTCAACTGGAGACAATGACAATCAATTTGTTAATAAATAAATAATACTTTAAAAAACTAAAACAACCCGCTTTATTAGAAAACCGAACTAAAAAATGAAAAAATAATTTCCAACACGCTTGGGATAAAATTAAAGTGGTCAACAAAGAAATCATCTCCATCATATCTGGAATAAAACTAGAGTTATCCACAAAAAAAATAATTTTAGCGTCAAAAGCGTGATGCTCTATATCAATTAATATATTTGATAATAAACAGATATTGGTAAAAGTAAAGTCTCTAAGAAGAAAACGTAAAAACCATAAAAAGCACCTCACGCTTTTGATGGTAAAATTATTTGTTGTAGAAAACTTGTTTTATTCTAGATGTGTTGGAGATGATTATTTTGTTGGCCACTTTAATTTTATCCCAAGCGTGTTGGAAATTAAAATTATTTTTCATTTTTTAGTTCGGTTTTCTAATAAAGCGTGTTGTTTTAGTTTTTTAAACTATTATTTATTTTTTAAATTTTTAATTGATTGTCATAAACCGGAATCCCATGAAAATTTAATTGCTTAATACTCTTCTAAAAAATCATCCGGGCCGGATTGAAATGGAGTAGAAATATGTTGTGGAATATGGTCTCACTGTCGTTGATCATCCAATGTGATTTCTGAATCACAAAAGGTGCACGATTCTACCCTTTTTCGATTAAATCGTACTTGAACTTATATGTATGTATGTATGTGTGTGATATATATATATATATATATATATATATATATATATAGAGAGAGAGAGAGAGAGAGAGAGAGAGAGAGAGAGAGAGACTTCGGGATGGCAAACATAAACTTGTTTCGCAGCAAGCAATTACTATTCTGAATCGGAAAAGAACTGAAAAAATGCATTCCCCTCTATTTACATTTTAAAACATAAAAAAACTCAGTGCTTATTTATCAACAATAATATTATAATGTATGAATATTAACAAATATACGAAAGAATTACATTGTTACAGGTTTTAATAGCAGTTCAGTTGAGATTTTGGTGAAAGCATATGGGTTCACTACTCGTATTTTCATGGCAATTTGACAAAACGTTAGTTGAATTTGATAAATGAATATAGAATATATATATATATATATATATTGAAGATTATAAAATGAATTAAATGTCAGAATTCGCTATGTAAAATATTAAAAAGTGACACAAAAAGTCAGAAAGAAAAAAATAAAGATGATTAGAGACAGAAATGGAAAAGGGGGCTAAAAGTCACAAAAAAAGTGATAAAAATTGCCCCCATTCTCATTTTAAGATATCTCACTTTCTTTCGGAGAGCTCTAATTTGTTATACAAAAATAAAAAAAAGAAGTGAGCACCTAAAATTCCTTACAGTAGTAATAACAGCAACTTATAAAACATATTAAACTGCTGAAAAACTATAATAGAACAATCACTCTGTATAGTAGTTTAACATACGAACGAGAAAACTATCTTCAGCTGGCTCACCAATTGCCATAACAATAATTTATTGTAACATATGATATTATGAGTTTTGAATAAATATGACGAATTTATCAATATATTATTGATCAATCGATATTATTACCGAAGCTGTGCTTTAGTTACTTTCGCCGAATGCACGCCACTGAAAAGAATAGGATATTACGATGCGAGGTTGGGAAGTGGTTTTTACAGAATCGAGAAAAATGTTTAAAAACCGAGAGATAGTGAGGTTTTTAATTTCCGAGATTCTGCAAACACTTCACAAACGTGCGTTTTACATTATTTTTTGTGCGATGATGTTTTCAAAATAATGTATAATAATAAAGTAATAACATCTTTGTTGGAAATATTTGCGTACATTAATGTTGAGTGATTCCGGGTTATGTGGCCGTGGTCCATAGTTGGTGTTGATACCAGACGTTTCGCCCTCAACTGCGGAGGGCATCTTCAGTGGCGAGTGCTTCTATGCGTGTTTCCTGGTCGGAAGATCTACTTAGAATGAGAGCTGTGGACGTAGAGGACGTTGTATTAGTGGGGGGTGCAGGGTGAGTGGGCGTGGCTCTTGCTGATTGGCTAATAGTCGTCTCCTTGTTGTCATTGGTGTTAATGCATTTATTTTCTAGTGTATGAAACCAGGCCTTAGACAGTTTGATACCTTCTTCTTTTCTGTTAATATTTCCCTTATGCTTGTGTATTTCTATAGCCTCTCGGTATAATCTAGGGAAATAGTAGGAAGTTGTGGCTAAAACTTGTGTATCGTCGAATAGAATCTGGTGTCCATTCGTAATGGCATGTTCTGCTACAGCTGATTTATCAATTTCTCCTTGTCTGCAGTTTCTTTTATGTTCTGATAAACGGGTGGCTATACTTCTTTTCGTGGTCCCTATATATGATTTACCACACGAACAAGGAAGTCGATATACGCCGCAAGTGGAGAGAGGTGGCCGAGGATCCTTAGCAGAGCGGAGGCAGTCTTCTATTTTTCTTGTAGGTCTGTAAACTGTTTTTATGTTGTATTTTCGTAGGAGTTTTCCGATACGATCTGTGACTCTTTGTACATATGGTAAGTAGGCTATGCTGGTTGAGGGTGTGTTATCCATTCTGACGTGCTGTCTTCGTGGATGTATGGTTTGTCTTATTTCCTTGGATGTGTAGCCATTTTTCTGGAAACAATTGAACAGATGGTGTTGTTCTTGTTTAAGGTGTTGTGGTTGGCATAACTTAGTCGCTCTGTCGAACAGTGTCTTAATGACGCCTCGCTTTTGTCTTGGATGGTGGTTGTAGAGTCTTTCTGCAGATATCGGTCTGTGTGTGTAGGTTTTCTGTAAACTGTATGTTGAATTTCCCCATTGCCAGTCCTTATTATTTGAACATCCAGGAAAGGAAGTCTTCCATTATCTTCTTTTTCCATTGTGAACTGTATTTTGTTGTGTCTGCTGTTAAGGTGTTGAAGGAAACGTTCCAATTCTTCACTGCCATGTCTCCATACTACGAATGTGTCATCAACATAGCGAAACCAATGTTCTGGAGACTTGGGAGCTGTTTTTAGTGCTTCTTCTTCGAATTTCTCCATGAAAAAATTCGCTACTACTGGGCTTAGAGGACTGCCCATGGCTACTCCGTCGGTCTGTTCATAGTAGCTGTTGTTCCATTGGAAGTAAGTAGTAGTTAGTACATGCCAGAATAAATTGGATATTTCTTCTGTGAAAATCTGTCTAATGTAGTCCATGGTCTCATTTACCGGCACCATGGTGAAAAGGGAAACCACATCGAAGCTAACCAGTATATCTTGAGATGGTTACGTTTATATTCCGTAGTCTCTCAATGAAATGTGTCGAGTCTCTGATGTAGCTGTCCGTTTTTCCAAGGAGTGGTTTCAGAAGTCCTGTAAGATGCTTTGCCAGTAAGTAGGTCGGGGAACCGATGGCACTGACAATTGGCCGGAGTGGAATGTTGTTTTTGTGTATTTTCGGAAGACCATAGAGTCTTGGAGGTTGAGCTTCGGATACGCGTAATTTCTTCTTAATTTCTTCTGGCAAGGACGATTGCTTGATAAGATTGTTGGTTTTTCGAAGAATGCCGGATGTAGGGTCTCGCTTGATAGGTTTGTATGTTTCTGGTGTCAGAATCTCTATTATTTTCTCTTTGTATTCGTGTGTATTCATAACAACTGTAGAGTTTCCTTTATCGGCTGGTAAAATGGTGATATTATTATCATTATTTAAAGTTTTTAGCGCTAGTCTCTCCTTCTTGGTTAAATTGCTTTTCGGTGGTTGGGCGCGACGGAGTATTCTTGCAGCTTCATAACGAATTTCATCAGTTGTTTGCAAGGGGAGATTCTTGATGCTTGCCTCGATGTTAGAGATAATATCCTCTACAGGTATTGATGTGGGTGTGATGGCGTAGTTGCCTCCTTTTGATAGTACAGATGTTTCTTCAGTTGACAGCGAGCGTGATGACAGGTTTGTTACGGTATGTTGTAGACCGACTGATTGCTGTAAGGGTCGCGATTGCATTTTTAGAAAGTCGAATTACTATCATCTTATACTTTTTTACTACGGTGCAGAGACGCTGGATATATACCCAAATTCCTACAACAACGGAGGACTTTTAGATCTAAAAAAGCCCATCGCATATACGACCGTACTGAACGTGCTCTACTCAGAGAACGCATCCAACAAACACGGAAGGAGTTAGCAACCAACGACGCAGAACTCTTTACACTTCACATAACAATCAGTAACAGCATTCCGTACCATTATTGGAACAAGATCGACAGCATTACATACAACTCAAGTGAAGCAACCATGTTAAAGTCTACTAGAACGCAGATGAAGAAATTCGACTTTCTAAAAATGCAATCGCGACCCTTACAGCAATCAGTCGGTCTACAACATACCGTAACAAACCTGTCATCACGCTCGCTGTCAACTGAAGAAACATCTGTACTATCAAAAGGAGGCAACTACGCCATCACACCCACATCAATACCTGTAGAGGATATTATCTCTAACATCGAGGCAAGCATCAAGAATCTCCCCTTGCAAACAACTGATGAAATTCGTTATGAAGCTGCAAGAATACTCCGTCGCGCCCAACCACCGAAAAGCAATTTAACCAAGAAGGAGAGACTAGCGCTAAAAAACTTTAAATAATGATAATAATATCACCATTTTACCAGCCGATAAAGGAAACTCTACAGTTGTTATGAATACACACGAATACAAAGAGAAAATAATAGAGATTCTGACACCAGAAAACGTACAAACCTATCAAGCGAGACCCTACATCCGGCATTCTTCGAAAAACCAACAATCTTATCAAGCAATCGTCCTTGCCAGAAGAAATTAAGAAGAAATTACGCGTATCCGAAGCTCAACCTCCAAGACTCTATGGTCTTCCAAAAATACACAAAAACAACATTCCACTCCGGCCAATTGTCAGTGCCATCGGTTCCCCGACCTACTTACTGGCAAAGCATCTTACAGGACTTCTGAAACCACTCCTTGGAAAAACGGACAGCTACATCAGAGACTCGACACATTTCATTGAGAGACTACGGAATATAAACGTAACATCTCAAGATATACTGGTTAGCTTCGATGTGGTTTCCCTTTTCACCATGGTGCCGGTAAATGAGACCATGGACTACATTAGACAGATTTTCACAGAAGAAATATCCAATTTATTCTGGCATGTACTAACTACTACTTACTTCCAATGGAACAACAGCTACTATGAACAGACCGACGGAGTAGCCATGGGCAGTCCTCTAAGCCCAGTAGTAGCGAATTTTTTCATGGAGAAATTCGAAGAAGAAGCACACAAAAACAGCTCCCAAGTCTCCAGAACATTGGTTTCGCTATGTTGATGACACATTCGTAGTATGGAGACATGGCAGTGAAGAATTGGAACGTTTCCTTCAACACCTTAACAGCAGGACACAACAAAATACAGTTCCACAATGGAAAAGAAGATAATGGAAGACTTCCTTTCCTGGATGTTCAAATAATAAGGACTGGCAATGGGGAAATTCAACATACAGTTTACAGAAAACCTACACACACAGACCGATATCTGCAGAAAGACTCTAACCACCATCCAAGACAAAAGCGAGGCGTCATTAAGACACTGTTCGACAGAGCGACTAAGTTATGCCAACCACAACACCTTAAACAAGAACAACACCATCTGTTCAATTGTTTCCAGAAAAATGGCTACACATCCAAGGAAATAAGACAAACCATACATCCACGAAGACAGCACGTCAGAATGGATAACACACCCTCAACCAGCATAGCCTACTTACCATATGTACAAAGAGTCACAGATCGTATCGGAAAACTCCTACGAAAATACAACATAAAAACAGTTTACAGACCTACAAGAAAAATAGAAGACTGCCTCCGCTCTGCTAAGGATCCTCGGCCACCTCTCTCCACTTGCGGCGTATATCGACTTCCTTGTTCGTGTGGTAAATCATATATAGGGACCACGAAAAGAAGTATAGCCACCCGTTTATCAGAACATAAAAGAAACTGCAGACAAGGAGAAATTGATAAATCAGCTGTAGCAGAACATGCCATTACGAATGGACACCAGATTCTATTCGACGATACACAAGTTTTAGCCACAACTTCCTACTATTTCCCTAGATTATACCGAGAGGCTATAGAAATACACAAGCATAAGGGAAATATTAACAGAAAAGAAGAAGGTATCAAACTGTCTAAGGCCTGGTTTCATACACTAGAAAATAAATGCATTAACACCAATGACAACAAGGAGACGACTATTAGCCAATCAGCAAGAGCCACGCCCACTCACCCTGCACCCCCCACTAATACAACGTCCTCTACGTCCACAGCTCTCATTCTAAGTAGATCTTCCGACCAGGAAACACGCATAGAAGCACTCGCCACTGAAGATGCCCTCCGCAGTTGAGGGCGAAACGTCTGGTATCAACACCAACTATGGACCACGGCCACATAACCCGGAATCACTCAACATTACGATTACCGGCCGTGAAAGCCTGCATTCAACTATTTGCGTACATTATAAACAAAATGTTAACAGTGTGGGCAATGTTTATTAGTTGAAAGTACAGCAGGCCGTGAGACCAATTATTGGTAAAATGACCGCAAGTACGTATTTGTTGTTTTATATTGTTTCAAATAATTTTCAGTTGATTTAAAATGCAGTGATTTGTTTCGTATAATGTATATTAACACTATCGTTCGGATAATTATTGTATATACATTTTACATATTATACATAGAGGGCAGTGGTTTTACTTCCCACACGTGGGTGTAAATGTACTATTACAGTATAATTATTTAGGTTGGCAATTCTGGAAATGCATGCTATTATGCATTGCAGAGACTTTTGATGTCCCAACTCCTTTCAAAAAACGTTAAGCTGAAAATATATAAAACTATTATTCTACCAGTTATATTATATGGGTGCGAAACATGGACTCTTACTTTAAGGGAGGAAAGGAGATTACGAGTATTTCAGAATAAAGTTCTTAGGAAAATTTTTGGACCAAAGAGAGATGAATAGACAGGTGAATGGAGAAGACTTCATAACAATGAACTACATGGTCTTTATAGGAAGCCAGATATAATAAGAACAGTTAAGTCTCGTAGACTGCGATGGGCAGGACATGTTGCACGTATGGGGAATGAAAGACGTGCATGGAAACTTCTTGTAGGAAAGCCAGAAGGAAAACGCCCAGTTGGTAGACCAAGAATGAGGTGGGAGAACAACATTAACTATGATTTGAGGGAAGTAGATTATACAGGGAATGATTGGAAAGCATTAGATCAGGATAGGGATGTATGGAGAGCTTATGTCCGCGCGGCCATGAACCTACGGGTTCGATAGTGCCAGTGAGTAAGTAAGGCAATTCCGAGATGTAGGCTGTTGAAATTTCAATCATGGTAGCCGTAAGTACGACGAAACACACTTTCGCACAAAAAAGTATATTTTACACTCTGTATGAAGTAATTGTCTACATGTGATGATAAAATGAAAACTATTTTATTGCAGGTGAGCACTCCATTTGTATACAATGACGCAGTAAAACCAATTTCAATGGCAACAGTGTCTCCTTCTGCCGGTGCTGCAGCTGTAATGACAGGTTGGGGACTTACTCGCTATGTTACAAAGAACACGTACAAATATGTATCACACCAACTGCAAGAATTGGATGTAGAAATCGTTGACAGGCAAAAATGCAAAGTAGATTTGTTTATAGTTAATAATAATATGCTCTGTGCAAAAGGTCTGAAGTTATACCAAGCACCGTGTTCTGGAGATTCAGGCGGTCCTCTAGTTTTCAATGGGAAACTTGTTGGACTAGGTTCCTGGACTCCATTCTGTGGCGAAACAGGACTCCCTGATGTTTACACCGATGTTGCCCGTTTTAGAAAATGGGTTGAAACCGTGACAGGAGTCGCTTAAAGATCTTTTTTTTTTTTTTTTCATTCGCCAGCTTTTTCCTGTTATGAATTTGTTGGTGTCAAGTCTTTTTGCTGTTCTTTTGCTTTAATTTAAGTTGGAGTGAAATATTTTATCAGTGTATAATAGTTCGTCTAAAATAAATAGTCGTGACATAGTTTTAGCCTACTGGCACAGTTTTTCCAGACAGTAATGCTGCTCAGTACAAGAGGCACAAAAAACAAATGAGTAAGATTTGTAAAGTAAAGTAAAGTAAAGTGATCCCACAACAGGCCCGGAGGCCCTTGGGGTAGTAGGAGGTTAAGGCTCCCACTTTTTCTAGACAATCGACACTTTATGTCAGCCGGGTTGTCAGCCCTGCGTGACGGCCGCCTTTACCCCAGAACAAGCGTCTGGTACTCATTTCCGTTAGAGGCTGAGTCGACCCCAGGGCCATAGTGCCGCCAGAGGATTTGGGTCAGTTTAAAAATCCTGATCCCAACGGGACTTGAACCCTCGACCCTCCAGCTTGTAGCTCAGTGCCTTAACCACTACGCTACGGCGTGCCCCTAAGATTTAGAGTAGTGCAAACAGAGCATATGACAACAGATGAAATGCTCCTTTATCACTCGGTGCCTTGCGTGTATTTAAATTAATGTTACACAGGCCTGGCGATTCTTATGGTCGGGTGCAACGCCATGGTATAATTTCAGCTATTACATAACGGTTTTTGAAGTTTTACTGTTTCATCTTCTGTAAATATAATACACCAACATAAACCAAAATAATCCATTAAGTATATTATGGCAGTCAATACTCACACCTCGTTCACAACTTTCGAAAGAATGAAGCTATTGATTGTTTCTCATTAGTTTGATTTTTTTTACATACTTCCATCAATCCTGCCAAAATCGAAAAAGACTATGATAAAAATGTATACAGGCCTGTATATCAGCTTGGAAAGCTGAAGGTTCGGGCTTCGATTACCGGTTCTGGCAAAACAAACAAATTTCTTTACCGTTCATTACAATAATTTAGTTGTGTTCATTAATTTACGTATTTCTATCATAGTAGAAGCTTTAGCTTATTAATATTGATTTGTTCCTTGAATTTCTTCCACCATAAAAATATCCATCTCTTGGCTGGTCTTCCTCTTGTTCTTCTCCCGTTCATTGGTCTATCTTCTTTAGCTCTTTTGCAAGCCGGGTTTCTTCCATTCTTTCTATTTGACCCTTCCAATATTTTCGTCTATCTATAATACGTTTGGTTATGTCTTGAATATGGCATTCGTCCCTAATTTCTGTGTTGTGTATTTTATCAAATAATGTTTTCCCCTGAATAGTTATTAAGATTTTCATTTCGCATGTGCTTATTATTTGTTCAGTTTTTGTTGTATCAGCCCTAGTTTCTGCCCCATATACGATAACTGGCCCTCCTCCGAGGAGTGATTTTGGAAATAAACAGGATGAAAATCCTACAAATTAAGTTTAAGAAGAAGAAGATAAAAAATCCATCGATCCCGGCCGGGAGATTTAATTGAGACCAGTTAGTCCTATACCACATTATGTAAAAAAAAATGGAGATATGGTCATCTGCAGAGCCCTGAGCATTAATTCTTCTCACTGTCAGGTTTTCTCAACAGATGGCAGAATAATTCATCGTATTTGTTATAAATGATGCCTTTGTTTCGTTGATGTCTTTTGGTTTAGAAAATCTTATATCTCAGTTTGATTATGTGACATTGGACTGTCTGATCGTGAACCCTTCGATTAATAAGATATATTTTCAACTGAATGATGATGATGATACATAATCAGAAAGATCTACAAACGTTTTAAATGATATTTGGTTTGTCCACGACGACTGAAACATCGGGTACACTTTTTATTATTTTAACCATTTACAGAGGTGTTCTGTGCAGCAGATTTAAGTTAGGTGAATTGTTCGTAGGCCTACGTTTCCTGTGTATGAGTAATGTTTTCACCTATTTACGAAACTATCCGTTTTTATGTTTCATACCTTTTCTGCGTGTTTCTACTTTTGGAAGTGCAGCAAAGTAATTATGTTCAAAATACAGCCTATAACTGTACCTACAGTAATTAATGTGTAATAAAACATATGCACTTAACGATGTCATTATTTTCATTATGAATTTTATGCAGAATAAAATATGGTTAATGAAACAATATATTTTATTTGTATGTCCTTGAATCCTCTTACGTTTTTCACTTAAACTCGTTATTAGAGCGTGGAATTATATGAAATTTAATGTTTTAGAATGTGAATTAGAAAGCATTGATACGAAGTACATTTCATGATGAGAAGAATATAATGGGACTAAAAATTCATATTTCATTATATTGTGGCAAAATTTCATGCGAGCTTCAAACACGTGTTAACTAGCTCAATGAATTTTAGTGTTTTTATATTAATATAATTTATTTCTTCAATTAAATGTAAAACTAGATGAATTTGAATTTAATAGCACACACAACTAATTCTTGTTCGCGATGTTTGATAACGAAATAATTGAATCGGATTGGTGTGAAAAATAAATTGAGTTTGAATGTGTCTAGCTTCAGAGTACAAGAAAACAGAACTCGACCGAATGATTCATTTAATTATCATCAGTTCACTTTCACCATTTGTTTAGGAAAGTAACAAAATACTAAACTCTTCTCTGAAAACAGCTGTTGGGATATTTGCTTCTGGGTCTGTTGTGACTCAGAAATCATTGATCTTATTGTCTCAATTAAGTATTTTATAATTTTATAAAATTTCGAGAAATAGAGCACTTAATTTCCATTTATCCCCATCCTTAAATTAACTTCAATCGTGAAAACATAAATAATTATGTCAATACTGTAGTATTTTATAATACTATCTTCCCAAAAAACGTTTTTGGCTATTCCAAGCAACCGTGCACAATATGAATATTTAACCCTTAAATTGGCAAAACACAAATTCCTCCTATTAGTTATTTAAATGTTGCGGACCGCTGTGAAAACGGAATCTTATGTAACTGTTATTATTAGGTATATTCTATAATTACGCATACATTTAAGTGGTTTCTTTTTGTTAGTTTTCTTCTGATTTATTTAAAATATTAAATTTATTAAACAAACTGATGTATCCAAAAGGATACATTACGAATTTAAGGGTTAATATGAAAATGAGTGACTGCTAGTGTCATATGCGTCAATGTAATAAGTAATAACATATAACACACGTTCCCGGTAGAGCCAATTGCCAATATGTTTACTCACATACAAGTGGATACTATCCCAGGAGTTTACCTATATTAGTGGGTAATTGAGAATGAGAAAATGATCAAATTAGTGTTAGTTTGGGCAAGTTAGGGTGAGAAAATGAGGAAGATAGTGTACAACAGATTTGTTCAGCGTTCACTTCTTTATTATCAGGTTTTTGTGAGAAGTTGGCTATACTGTGTGAACAATATTTTACATTGTAAATTTGGTGGTTTTAGGTTACTTTGAACTCAAATTCTCACTTCATTTTAAGGAACTTCTCACATTTTTCGCGGTAAAATCAGCAAATTTATTTGTCTTAGGTAATTATTCACTTACTGCAACAATAAATTGTGTATTTTTCATATTTTAATTTATTTAGGCGGCATAGCATCACCAAGTTTTTCTTAACTATGATGAGACCTACATAAAAGCTATTAAAAGTTTAAAAAAATTGGTACCTGCGATCTCTGTCGTCCTCAACTGGATGAATTTTTATTTAGAGGCTTCAAAATATTGTTACGTGCCGCATAGCGACCTTTGAATTGCGCGGGCTGGACGAGAATCGCGAGTTAGATGACCCGCACAAGCCGCCAGAAGTGTCTGGAGTGTCTTACCAGACGGTTGTATCTTTCGGGAAAGAGGCTTATAGGCTTCGAAATATCTCGAAGCTATTTGTCGAAGTTCCTCGTGCCTTATAAAAATGGATAGGAGGAGAGACACAATCAGTCTCGGGTTGGACAGTGTTAAGTGAACGAAAAGTTGTGGCGAACTTGTTCAGCAGTGACTCTTAGAATAGTTGTGACTGTGTTAAAAAGAAGATTAATTGTGAGCTGTAAATGTGAACAACCGTTTATTGATCATCGTGGAAAGAAATAGTGTCAAATGAAATTTTAAACGAATTCAACGTGGTTCATTTACGCCATAATATCGTAAAGGAAAATTCTGGTCATCTATGACAATATTTTACAGCATTTTACACGAGGACGACTTAGAAATCTAGTTATTTAAATTTAAGATAGTAACCTCATCGTGTTTCGTAAAGAATTCTAAAAGTATAAAACAATTCTCATTCATTAGACGTAATAATTATACATAGCATATTTCATTTCCATTTCCATTGGTATTTGGATTAGATTTCTGATTTGTAAATGGAAAAGTGAATTTAAAATTCTTATTTGTCATAATTTTCTTTTTTTGGGAAATCACCTTCTGACCCATTAAACCAATAGCTCTGGCAAATCGAACCAGAAGGTTAGCACATACATAAACTCTTCATACATCCCTATCCTGAGGTAATGTTTTCCATTCATTTTCTGTAAGATTTACCTACGGTAACTTAGGATTTAATTTTATTCAACAATTTATTCCGGCCTATACAATGGGAGGGCTCCCTATGACTTTATAATTATATATTTCCATGACCTACTTTAATTCTTCTTTGATGACGCTTCGTGTACACAAGACAGTCAATATAAACTTCTCTCACCATGTCTAGTTTTCAATAACAATCATATAGCTCACTGTTATGTAATTTTCTCCATACATATGTCTGTTGGTCTGTCCATTGATCTCTATATTGACGAATCCTTTTCTCTAATGGTATTATATTAATTTTTTCTTATATCTACATTTTTAAATTTATTTACCTGGTACTACCCTTAACTGATCTCAAAAACGATTTCTGTAGTCTCCAATTTGTTAATATAATTTCGTGTCATGATCAAAATTTCTGAACCATATAGTGGAACTGGTATTGCTATCACCATAGAGAACTTCAATTGAGTTTTTAGAAAACATTTAAAATACAGAAATTTGCCTGAAATATCAGTCGTTCTCAACAAATTAAAATTCATTAAAATAATGAAGGCCTTTCAGAACTTCTTGTTTCATATTTATACCTAGCTGCTGAGGATGAAAGAGTAAGTTTTGAAAGGCCTTCGCTATTTTAAAGAATTTTAATCCGTTGAAGACATCTGATATTTCAGGTACAAATTTTAATATTCTAACATTTTACATAACCTTAACAGTGGTCCAGAACGCATTTCAAAGCTATAGACACAATAAGGAAATAAAATGTATTTATAGATAAAACTCGATCTTTATTTAGAAAATAAATATGAACATAATACAACAGATTTATGCAACTCCTGTGAGAGATTGAACCCAGCTTCTAAGGTTGGCAACATTGCTGTAAAACTCCAGGATATCCTTGCCAGGCACAACCAACTCCCCAGGACACAACACCTACAAGTTTTCCACTTGAAACCAGAGGACCTCCAGAGTCACCTTGACAGGCGTCCTTTCCACCCTGAGACACACCTGCGCAGATCATGCGATCAGTAACACCGCCGTACAATCTGTAGTTCCTGTTGCACTCTTGTTGGTCCACTATGTTGACTTGGACTTGTTGTAGCTGAGATGGTGAGTAACCACCAGCAAACAGAGCTCCCCAACCTGTCACTACTACTGCAGTACCGGCAGATGGAGCCACTGACGTCATGAAATTGGTTGCACTGCGTTGCTGTACACGAATGGTGTACTCATCTGCAAGAAACATGAGAAATTACAAAATAGGGTCTTGCATAGTGCTGTATACAGTGTGTACATAAAATTATATAGTAGTTTCAAGTAATTATATTATCACTCAGAAGAAGCGTAGAAAGTTTTGTGTAGGTTGAAACGAAACAGGAGAGAAGATAGTTTTAGTTGTGTCATTGAGCGGATATCTTTCTTTTGTTTTGTTTATGGCAACAATAATAACAAAGATGGCAACTTCTCAACAGAAAGGGTTTTTTGTTTTGCAGTTTGAGAATTGTAAATCAGTTGTGGTATTTCAACGTGCGTTTCGTAGGCAGTTTAATTGTGATCCCCCCAATGCCATCAACATCCGTCGATGGCATAATCAGTTCGCAACGACCGGTTGCCTCTGTTATGGCAAACGTGAGAGACGAGAAGAGTTTTAGAGAAGAATGTTGCTGCTGGTAGCATTTCAAGCGCAAAGTCAGCGTATTCAGTTGTCTTTAAAGCCTGTATCAACTGTAAGCAGTAGGGATGCATATGAAAGCGTTTTCGTAAGACCTTCCACACTGTCATTACTTGATTGGTCGTCATGGTGCAGATAACAGGGCTTATCTCCATTGGCCTTCTAGGTCACCGGAACTCACCCCATGCAATTTTTTCCTTTGGGGTTTTGTAAACGACAAGAGTCTACGTGCCTCCTTTGCCAGCTAACCTGCCCGAGTTGAGAGAAAGGATTCGAGAAGCTGTTACTACCATCAATCTAGACTTGCTTATTAATGTATGGGAAGAATTAGCCTACAAGTTGATTGTGTATCATGTAACAAACGGGGCTCACATTGAACATCTATGAACTTATAATGTAAACTGGAGATGTTAATCTTTCATTTAAGATTAGTTTTGTTTTATCATAGTTAAAGTATAATTCACCACCTTTAAAATCGCAATATTATTTTATGTAGGCCTACACCCGGTATTTGGAGTCGTATATTAATTTTGAGTTTCTTCAGACTGAGTATTTTTTAATTAAACATTACTAAAATTTACTAATAAAACAGCCATGTTTCATTACGTTTGTCTTCTTGCTAAAAAATAACAAAATGATTTATACAATTGAATCAAAACTGTTTGTTTTATGTAAATCACATATTTACCCTGAGAAGAGCAATGTCATAATCGTAGTCATTGTTGTAAATAGGATGCATGATGATCTGTGATATCTGGTGAACAGAACCACCCTGTTGTCTGTAGGAGGAGCCAACACGTACTCGCACAGTGTTCAGGTCATGCCTAAAAACAGAATAAGAAACATCACTTGCACAGTCCACTGAAAAAGGAAACCTTACATTTTATGGTATTGTCCTACAATTAAGTAACATTTTCAAAAACCTCACCTATGAAAATCCACCCGACTCGGAAACGAACCTGGATCCGATTCAATAAAAGTATTTATATTACTTATGCCGTTGTTATCCCGCTTTATGTTCGCGTAACTGAAACAAAAATCTTGCATTCTGGGCAGGAAATACAATTTTATTCATGTAAAGTTTGGACTTAATTAATTCACTGACTGTATCGACCCTACGTTCATGGCCGCGCTGATATAGGCTCTATGAGCATCCCTATCCAGAATTGGTTTCCTATCATTCCCTGTATAATCTACTTCTCTCAAATCATGGTTTATATTGATCACCCACCTCATTCTTGGTCTACGTATTGAGCGTTTTCCCATCTACAATGAGTTTCCATGTCCATATTTAATTTCCCTTTCGTGCCACGTGTCCTGTTCATTGCAATTAAGATACTTAAGCGTTCTTATTATATCTGGTTTCCCATGAAGACCCTGTAGCTCACTCTTATGTAGTCTTGTTTATTCGCCCGTCTCTTCATTTCTTTGGTTTTAACATTTCCTAAGAATTTTATTCTCAGAAACACTTGTATTTTTTCTCCCCATGAACTTAGTTTCCATGTTTCATGTTTTGACTAAAATTATAAAGTTGTTAGGGATCCATAGTTCTATACTCAAAAGCGTCTCCTAAGATTATACGAAAGTACATAATAATCTTATATATAAAAATCAATGATTGTTTGTTTGTATGTTTGTTTGTTCGTATTCTATGCGCGGCCATACCATTGATCCAATTTTGAAGGTTTTTTTTTTTGCATATTCACGAGGTTCCCGCGATTTACATAGGCTATAAGAGAGTTGTGATATTCAACCCCTTGACCTCTAAAAGTCACCCTTTGTAGTAAAAAACGCGAAATAAAGTCCCTATTTTTATGCTTAAATGGCGTACTCTGCCTAAACCATAACAAATACACAAAATTAATGTACACAGAATTGAATATCTCAAAAAAAAACTCTACAAAATACCGCGACAGCACATGTTTATCTTCTACTGATAACTCACAATTGCCATTTTTGTCTTTGATTGATGACAAGAAGATCGGGATAAGGTGATTCCCGGGCAAGTATAACCCGAATGGTGGTAGAAACACATTAACATTTATTTAGGAGCAGCAGCGCACGCCGGGTATTAGCTAGTAACTTATATAAATATAATAATTAATCAACAGAGATTTTACTATAAAATGATAACTACTGAATAACTAGTTGGGGATTCTTGAGAATTGATGGCAGTACGGATGGTTTCTGACAGTATTTATTTTCACTATTTCTCATTCACGAAACGTATTTGATAATTTTGAATTTTACATACCCGTAAGAATTAATCCCGTATTCCAATTGCGTCCCGCGCCATAGCCGAGCGGTTAAGGTAGGAAGCCTTGGCGCAGAGCTACGGGACTTGCGCTGGTTCGAGTCTCCATGGGGGAAGAAATTTTCTCATGGTATTTCGGCCAGTATGGGACCGGTGCCCACCCAGCATCGTGAGGCAATTGGGTAGCTACAATAAGTAGCGGCTCCAGGTTGAGGAACCAGCTATAACGGCTGGGGGACTCGACATGCTAACCACATGTTGATCATCTACCTCTGTGATTGACACATGTGGATGTGAAGGGCCAGCAGCCGGCTGGTAAAAGGGCAACCGCTGAAAAGTGGAAAGACCCTCAATCGGATTCCAATTGTAAAACCAATGATTTAGACCATAGTTGTGACCGTAATTGGCCTAATATTTGGAATATTCTATAAACTTACTATTTTATTGTGTTATTTACTTGTTGTTTCAGTCAACAGACCGTTTTGAAGACAAACGAATGCAATGAAAATCACACTTGATTTTTTAATATGAATTTGTAGATATTTTTACAAATAAATCAATTAGCAAGTTTTATTTTCTTAGACATTAGATATTTCAATTTTTAAAAATTTTGATTTGAAAATACTTACATAATAAGGGTTGATTGGTTGAGGGTTACACAATGGGCTGCTGTTAGAACCCAGTTCGGACTAATAATGGATCCCCCACACCAGTGCCCTTGGTTCAATTCGTAGGAGACCTGGAATGGAGATTTGTAATATGTTATGTATTTATTCTATGTTTTAATAGTGATTTTTGTGTGTTCATTTCAAAGTATTTTACCTGGTAAGGGTAATTAGTGATGTCAGCAGGAATGCCACCAACAATGCGACCATCGAAGGAGGTACGCCGTAGCTGCAGCTCATCTCCTATAAATATAAATCAGAATTTTTTAGGTTATTTCTGTGTTTGCTGTGTAAAGGATTTTATGTCAAAATGTCTATAATTATTTAACTTACAGAACATATTTGAGAAATTACGTCCAATTAAAAAAACTCTAAAATTTTGCGACTTTAAAAATTTTACATAACAAAAACAGATCTGTGATTTGGGTTTTCTGTAAAAAAGAAGTTCGATTGTCACTTGTTTACACAGACACCCTAACGTTTTGAAATTACTTCTTTGTCCTACAATTAGGCACTTAGCGTCGACAACAAGAAATTAAATGATGAACCTGGTACTTCGGTATAATATATGTTTATAATATAATGCTAATGGCTTGATAATTTGATGCGAGGGCAAGTGGTACTACTGATAGTGATTCATCCATCGGATGGGTACGTTAAGGCCTGGCGACCCTTTGGTGCTTCACGGCAGGAGTAGACTACGTGGCGGCACCGGGTTTCAGCTTCTCACTTCTCTTTATCATCTCTTATACATCAAACTTCTCACTACACAAACATACAAAAATACACTCATCCCACACTCTTCACTTTACACAGTATAAAATAATACATCATCTACGTAAAGTGGTCTGTCGAAGTGTTGCGTAAATTTACATAGAACATTTAAACGCCGTTTTCTGCCTAGTGGTTAACCCGTAGCACGGACAGAACAGTGGGTGGCATTAGAGCACTCAAACACTCCTAAATTAATATCAATATCACGAAAAAGAAATATGAATAATGAAATTATGTTTCCAAAATAATGAAATTACATTTATGTTTATAATAGTTTATAATCATATTATTTTTTGTGGTACGAAATACACATGGTCTGTGTATTATGATGACTTACCCAAGCAGATGGCAAAAACTGCACTTGCTACTAAAAAGCTGAACATAGTGGAGATTGTCCTGTGGTGATCTGTGTTTCATCTAATTCATCAACTTCTTTATATATGAAAATATTTCATTTATCTCTTTTGTTGATAAGACATATCAACTTTTTTTAAAAATTTCCCAGGGTATCAAGTATTTAAAAGATCTTACTCTATAACTACTATTTTCCAGCCATTTCATTTAATAAGTTAAACTTTAGGATTAAATATCACATCAGATGTAGATGGGAAATATTGCACTTGTGGAAAATCCCTCCTCCATTCTGGAGTAACTTTTTACTCGTCATAGTTTACAGTATTATCAAAGTTGTAAGATTTGCAACCATATATCTAGTTATCAGTTATTTTACTTAGTAAGTTAAACTATTTAAATCCAATATATTTATAGTTACATCATACATATTAAAAAACCCATCGTCATCTTTCTTTACTTGTACATGCCATTGTTTATATTGTTATCAACTTTTGTAAAGAAATAAATAAATATTAATCATTGCATATTACATGTTTTGGTGTGCATATCTAAATCCTTTGTGATTCCGAAGATTTTTTTGGATTCCTGACTTTTCCTCCATTTGTGAAATTATGATTGTTTTAATTTATCTACTTAATTGCTTATCATAGAATATCTCGATATATCCGGTAATTTGACAATGCAGTATCATTGAATTATGGGATTGTAAATGGGAAATTATTTAATCCAAGATTTACGATTTTTTATAACCCTTGTATAACTTTATTTCTCGCAACTGGAATTCCCTACCACAAGGAAATCAGGGGCTGCCGGGCGTTAGAATAATCTAATATATAAAAATGGTCCACCGCTGTGGTCTTGAGGTAGCGTGCTGCCTTGTCACGCAGCGGGCCCGGGTTCGATCCCCGGTCGGGGCAGTTTTTCTGGGTGAGGTTTTTATCTGGGTTTTTCCTCACCTGTAAGACAAATGTCAGGAAAACTTTAAGGCCCAAACGGTCCCCGAAATCATATGGCCATCATCCTTATCATTATCATCCTTACCATTATCATTATCATAATCATCCTTCACCGGTGTGGAAAGCAACGGGAAGCTACCACACCTACACAATTCCCTAGTAAAGCCGCAAGCATAGCATGAAAATGCTATGATTGCAGTGAAGGACCTGCCTTGGGGCAGAATTACTATGGATGGATATAAAAATGAATGTTTGTTTATTGGTTTAATTGTTTGTTTGTTCGTACTTTATGTGCGGATATACCGTTGATGTGATTGTGATGGGGCTTTTTGCAAAATGTTCAGGAGATTCCTGGGATGAACATAGGGTATAAGAGAGTTGTGATACTCAACTCCTACACCCGTAAAAATCACCCTTTGTAGTGAAAAAATGTGAAAAAAGTAGCTTTCTTTGGACGCTTAAATGGCTTACGCTGCCTAAACCACAAGAAATAAATTAATGTACACAGAATTGCATATATCAAGAAACTCTAAAAAAAATTCCGCGACAGCATATGTCTTATCTTTTATACGGGTAACTCACAATAATCATTTTTGTCTTGCATTGATGCCAAAAAGATCGGGATGGGATAAGTATATTTCCGGGCAAGCATAGCACCGCACGGCGGGTGTTCTCTTACAGATGACTCAAAATAATGTATTTTGTGTTTCAGGTGGCAAGTAGTTACCCGGGCAACACCGGGTAATCTGCATGGAATATCAAAAGTAATAACGATATGACTTTACTTTTAGTGATTGCTTGAATATTAAATTTTGGAAGATGACATTTTATTTACTATTTGGAATGTATGAAAGATGGTTTGGAAGTAGAATTAATTAGTTTATTGGTTGTTTTAGCTGCAATAACGTGGAGAGCAAATTTATAATTAATTTTCCTTTTACTTATTCAACTAAACATAAAAACACAATTTTCGTCTTTCAGCTAATTGATGCCAAGAAGGTCGGGATACGTAGATTCTTGGGCTACGCCGGGTAATCAGCACGGGATATCTAAAATAATGATATAAATTTATAATTAATTTCCTTTCACTTATTCAACTAAACATAAAAACACAATTTTCGTCTTTCAGCTAATTGATGCCAAGAAGGTCGGGATACGTAGATTCTTGGGCTACGCCGGGTAATCAGCACGGGATATCTAAAATAATGATATAAATTTATAATTAATTTTCCTTTCACTTATTCAACTAAACATAAAAACACAATTTTCGTCTTTCAGCTAATTGATGCCAAGAAGGTCGGGATACGTAGATTCTTGGGCTACGCCGGGTAATCAGAACGGGATATCTAAAATAATGATATAAATTTATAATTAATTTTCCTTTTACTTATTCAACTAAACATAAAAACACAATTTTCGTCTTTCAGCTAATTGATGCCAAGAAGGTCGGGATACGTAGATTCTTGGGCTACGCCGGGTAATCAGCACGGGATATCTAAAATAATGATATAAATTTATAATTAATTTTCCTTTTACTTATTCAACTAAACATAAAAACACAATTTTCGTCTTTCAGCTAATTGATGCCAAGAAGGTCGGGATACGTAGATTCTTGGGCTACGCCGGGTAATCAGCACGGGATATCTAAAATAATGATATAAATTTATAATTAATTTTCCTTTTACTTATTCAACTAAACATAAAAACACAATTTTCGTCTTTCAGCTAATTGATGCCAAGAAGGTCGGGATACGTAGATTCTTGGGCTACGCCGGGTAATCAGCACGGGATATCTAAAATAATGATATAAATTTATAATTAATTTTCCTTTTACTTATTCAACTAAACATAAAAACACAATTTTCGTCTTTCAGCTAATTGATGCCAAGAAGGTCGGGATACGTAGATTCTTGGGCTACGCCGGGTAATCAGCACGGGATATCTAAAATAATGATATAAATTTATAATTAATTTTCCTTTTACTTATTCAACTAAACATAAAACACAATTTCGTCTTTCAGCTAATTGATGCCAAGAAGGTCGGGATACGTAGATTCTTGGGCTACGCCGGGTAATCAGCACGGGATATCTAAAATAATGATATAAATTTATAATTAATTTTCCTTTTACTTATTCAACTAAACATAAAAACACAATTTTCGTCTTTCAGCTAATTGATGCCAAGAAGGTCGGGATACGTAGATTCTTGGGCTACGCCGGGTAATCAGCACGGGATATCTAAAATAATGATATAAATTTATAATTAATTTTCCTTTTACTTATTCAACTAAACATAAAAACACAATTTTCGTCTTTCAGCTAATTGATGCCAAGAAGGTCGGGATACGTAGATTCTTGGGCTACGCCGGGTAATCAGCACGGGATATCTAAAATAATGATATAAATTTATAATTAATTTTCCTTTCACTTATTCAACTAAACATAAAAACACAATTTTCGTCTTTCAGCTAATTGATGCCAAGAAGGTCGGGATACGTAGATTCTTGGGCTACGCCGGGTAATCAGCACGGGATATCTAAAATAATGATATAAATTTATAATTAATTTTCCTTTTACTTATTCAACTAAACATAAAAACACAATTTTCGTCTTTCAGCTAATTGATGCCAAGAAGGTCGGGATACGTAGATTCTTGGGCTACGCCGGGTAATCAGCACGGGATATCTAAAATAATGATATAAATTTATAATTAATTTTCCTTTTACTTATTCAACTAAACATAAAAACACAATTTTCGTCTTTCAGCTAATTGATGCCAAGAAGGTCGGGATACGTAGATTCTTGGGCTACGCCGGGTAATCAGCACGGGATATCTAAAATAATGATATTAAATTTATAATTAATTTTCCTTTCACTTATTCAACTAAACATAAAAACACAATTTTCGTCTTTCAGCTAATTGATGCCAAGAAGGTCGGGATACGTAGATTCTTGGGCTACGCCGGGTAATCAGCACGGGTATCTAAAATAATGATATAAATTTATAATTAATTTTCCTTTCACTTATTCAACTAAACATAAAAACACAATTTTCGTCTTTCAGCTAATTGATGCCAAGAAGGTCGGGATACGTAGATTCTTGGGCTACGCCGGGTAATCAGCACGGGATATCTAAAATAATGATATAAATTTATAATTAATTTTCCTTTTACTTATTCAACTAAACATAAAAACACAATTTTCGTCTTTCAGCTAATTGATGCCAAGAAGGTCGGGATACGTAGATTCTTGGGCTACGCCGGGTAATCAGCACGGGATATCTAAAATAATGATATAAATTTATAATTAATTTTCCTTTCACTTATTCAACTAAACATAAAAACACAATTTTCGTCTTTCAGCTAATTGATGCCAAGAAGGTCGGGATACGTAGATTCTTGGGCTACGCCGGGTAATCAGCACGGGATATATAAAATAATGATATAAATTTATAATTAATTTTCCTTTCACTTATTCAACTAAACATAAAAACACAATTTTCGTCTTTCAGCTAATTGATGCCAAGAAGGTCGGGATACGTAGATTCCTGGGCTACGCCGGGTAATCAGCACGGGATATCTAAAATAATGATATAAATTTATAATTAATTTTCCTTTTACTTATTCAACTAAACATAAAAACACAATTTTCGTCTTTCAGCTAATTGATGCCAAGAAGGTCGGGATACGTAGATTCTTGGGCTACGCCGGGTAATCAGCACGGGATATCTAAAATAATGATATAAATTTATAATTAATTTTCCTTTTACTTATTCAACTAAACATAAAAACACAATTTTCGTCTTTCAGCTAATTGATGCCAAGAAGGTCGGGATACGTAGATTCTTGGGCTACGCCGGGTAATCAGCACGGGATATCTAAAATAATGATATAAATTTATAATTAATTTTCCTTTTACTTATTCAACTAAACATAAAAACACAATTTTCGTCTTTCAGCTAATTGATGCCAAGAAGGTCGGGATACGTAGATTCTTGGGCTACGCCGGGTAATCAGCACGGGATATCTAAAATAATGATATAAATTTATAATTAATTTTCCTTTTACTTATTCAACTAAACATAAAAACACAATTTTCGTCTTTCAGCTAATTGATGCCAAGAAGATCGGGATACGTAGATTCTTGGGCTACGCCGGGTAATCAGCACGGGATATCTAAAATAATGATATAAATTTATGATTAATTTTCCTTTCACTTATTCAACTAAACATAAAAACACAATTTTCGTCTTTCACCTAATTGATGCCAAGAAGGTCGGGATACGTAGATTCTTGGGCTACGCCGGGTAATCAGCACGGGATATCTAAAATAATGATATAAATTTATAATTAATTTTCCTTTCACTTATTCAACTAAACATAAAAAACACAATTTTCGTCTTTCAGCTAATTGATGCCAAGAAGGTCGGGATACGTAGATTCTTGGGCTACGCCGGGTAATCAGCACGGGATATCTAAAATAATGATATAAATTTATAATTAATTTTCCTTTCACTTATTCAACTAAACATAAAAACACAATTTTCGTCTTTCAGCTAATTGATGCCAAGAAGGTCGGGATACGTAGATTCTTGGGCTAGCCGGGTAATCAGCACGGGATATCTAAAATAATGATATAAATTTATAATTAATTTTCCTTTCACTTATTCAACTAAACATAAAAACACAATTTTCGTCTTTCAGCTAATTGATGCCAAGAAGGTCGGGATACGTAGATTCTTGGGCTACGCCGGGTAATCAGAACGGGATATCTAAAATAATGATATAAATTTATAATTAATTTTCCTTTTACTTATTCAACTAAACATAAAAACACAATTTTCGTCTTTCAGCTAATTGATGCCAAGAAGGTCGGGATACGTAGATTCTTGGGCTACGCCGGGTAATCAGCACGGGATATCTAAAATAATGATATAAATTTATAATTAATTTTCCTTTTACTTATTCAACTAAACATAAAAACACAATTTTCGTCTTTCAGCTAATTGATGCCAAGAAGGTCGGGATACGTAGATTCTTGGGCTACGCCGGGTAATCAGCACGGGATATCTAAAATAATGATATAAATTTATAATTAATTTTCCTTTTACTTATTCAACTAAACATAAAAACACAATTTTCGTCTTTCAGCTAATTGATGCCAAGAAGGTCGGGATACGTAGATTCTTGGGCTACGCCGGGTAATCAGCACGGGATATCTAAAATAATGATATAAATTTATAATTAATTTTCCTTTCACTTATTCAACTAAACATAAAAACACAATTTTCGTCTTTCAGCTAATTGATGCCAAGAAGGTCGGGATACGTAGATTCTTGGCTACGCCGGGTAATCAGCACGGGATATCTAAAATAATGATATAAATTTATGATTAATTTTCCTTTTACTTATTCAACTAAACATAAAAACACAATTTTCGTCTTTCAGCTAATTGATGCCAAGAAGGTCGGGATACGTAGATTCTTGGGCTACGCCGGGTAATCAGCACGGGATATCTAAAATAATGATATAAATTTATAATTAATTTTCCTTTTACTTATTCAACTAAACGCAAAACACATTACCATTTATTTAGTCGTAGCAGCTCACGCCGGGTATTAGCCAGTTTCAAATAAATTACTACATCATAGGCGTTCAATATAATTATTATACAAATTATGTGTTATTTTAACCTAAATTCAACGAATTAAAACATTTCAACTCAGATATTGAAAATGTTAAGGGAAGTATGAAAGGACTAGTCTGGCAATGTTAAAATATCCCTTTTTTTTTGTCTTCCATTTTCGCTCTTTGGACTTTAATATTGTTAACTAACTCACTGGCACAATCGAATCCGTGAGTTCGTGACCCGAGAGATATGGTCTCTAGATATCCATATCTGGCATAAAATTTCCCCCAAATCATTGCATATTGGACTATGTTTACATACTCTTACTCCATGGTGCGACATGCCCTGGAGGTCATTTATCTACTAACCGGCTGCTGGCCTTACATCAACATGTTTTAATCGCACAGGTAGACGGTAATCCTGCCAGTATAGGGATTACATGTGGTCAGAATGTTGGATCCCCAACCGTTATAGCTGGTTTTCTCAAGCTGGAGCCGCTAGTTGTTCTAGCTACACAAATGCCTCACGATGCTGGGTGGGCACAGGTCCCAACTGACCGAAATTCCATGACAAAATTCTTTCCCCATGGAGACCCGAACCAGCGCAAGTACAGTAGCTGGCCTATATTTACCTTCCTTAAATCATGGATAAAATTATTCTCCAATCTTATTCCTGGTCTACATTTCGAAGCTTTACTTTGGTTCCCCATCCAATTTTTGGCTTACCTATTGAGCACTTTAGGTTTGGTTTTCCTACAAGATGTTTTCAAGCCCTTCTTTCACTCCCTATCTGTGACAACTTCCTTCCCATCGCAGTCTATGGGATTTGACTGTTCTTATTAAATTTTGTTTCCCATACATATCATGTAAGAGTCGAAATAATTATACGATTTGAAAGAAAACCATGCGACACACCATGACGAGATTTGCAACACATGGTTACCATCACTGCATTTGTCAGACAGAGAAATGCCTTGAACCGGAAGAAAAGTGCAAGTGCAAACTATATGGGTCAAAATGCGACCTAGCTAAATTATTTAATGTAGTGCCAAAAAAAAAAGAAGTAAATTCACTTACAGACTTCCGTAAAACTTGAGCAAGAAACATACACATTGTGCGTTATCTACCCTATTATTATTATTATTATTATTATTATTATTATTATTATTATTATTATTATTAATATTATTATTTTGGAATTAAAATAAAATGAAAATTGAAGTTATGAGGAGGAAATAAGAAATAGAAATAGTAAAGGAAAATTTGCAATTGCTTGCCTCAATGGAATATTGTGGGATAAAAAAATAAGTAAAAAAATAAAATGAATATATATCATAAAATTGTTAAAATCATCATTACTTATGGAGCAGAACTCTGGTCATTAACAACAAAAACAAATAAGTATCCTTTGGCAACGGAAATGGTTTTTATACGAAGGGCAGCAAGAATTTCAAGAAGATAAAGAATTAGGAACTCAGTTATAAGGGAGAAACATAAGATTGAAGACACTATTTTAGATAATATTAAAACTCAGCAATTAAGATGGTACGGACATGTCCAGCGAATGGAAGAGGATCGACTACCAAAATCTGTTTTGGAATGGAAACCTGAGGGAAGACGAGGCAGAGGAAGACCTAAAACCTCCTGGAGTCAGGGAATATATTTATACATGAAGGAGAAACAACTACAACCAGGAGATTGGATGGACCGACAAAATTGGCTATTAGGAATTGAACGATGTCAATGACATTATCAACCGATGATCTATCTAGGTATTATTATTATTATTATTATTATTATTACTATTATTATATATTATGCACTTCATTGTACGATAGTATTCCATATTCACATGTATATCAGCCTCATTTTGGTCCAAAGATTTTCCTAGGACCTCTATTTTCAAATACTCGTAATCTGTCGTCCTCTCTTAATCTAAGAGACTATTAAGTTGCATTCATGTAACTACGAGTAGAACATTTCGTTTTGTATACATTCATTTTAACTTTATTGACAGAAATTGGTCCCGCGCCGTAGCCGAGCGGTTAAGGTAGGAAGCCTTGGCGCAGAGCTATGGGACTTGCGCTGGTTCGAGTCTCCATGGAGAAGAAATTTTCTCATGGTATTTCGGCCAGTATGGAACCGGTGCCCACCCAGCATCGTGAGGCAATTGGGGTAGCTACAATAAGTAGCGGCTCCAGGTTGAGGAACCAGCTATAACGGCTGGGGGACTCGACATGCTAACCACATGTCACCCCTACACTGGCTGTTGATCATCTACCTCTGTGATCGACACATGTGGATGTGAAGGGCCAGCAGCCGGCTGGTAAAAAGGCAACCGCTGAAAAGTGGAAAGACCCTCAATCGGATCGGACAGAAATTGGGATGAAAATGCCCCTGTATGCCTAATAACATGCGTTTCTAGAGTTAAGCCTATGATTAATTTGTTTCTTTATCTGATTCATGTTTGTAATTATTATTGTTCTTAGATATTTGAATTCTGCCACGACTTCAATATTTCACTATATTTTATGAACTGTTATTTTAGTATTGTTACAGTAACATAATTCATTTCTGCTAGTAATATGCCAAAGTAAATGAATTTGAATTTAATAGGCCACGTTTCAAGTTCAAGATCATGTTCACGTTTTTTGATAACGAAATTATTGAATCGTGTTGGTGTCAAGTATAAATAAAGTTTGAAAATGTGTAGCTTCAGAGATCAAGAAACACTAGACACAATGCTTCGTTTAATTGTCATCGGTCTGCTCTTCACCATTTGCTTTGGTAAGTAACAAAATATTGAACTTTCTTATACAGTGTATTACATAGTAAGTTCTTTAGTTCATCATCATCATCTTCCAGGGATTAAGCCTGTTGGCTCGTTCCGGTTTCATGAAAGCTTCTTCTTCTTCTTCTTCGTCAGGTCTACGACTTCCAGTGGAATGTCTTGGCCTTCTCAACTAGTTTACGCGATTTCTTCCTATCTTGTGCAGTAGATTTCAAATAAAAAATCCCCATCTCTCTTAAATCTTCAATTACGTCATCTTCCCATCGATCTTTAAGTCTTCCTCTTGGTCTTGTTCCCTGTGGCTTCCAATTTAAAATATCATTCGGCAATCTTCCTTTTGGCATTCTTAGTGTATGTCCAAACCATTGCAATCTTTTGGATTTGATGAAACTAACTATATTTTCTTTATTATTCTTGAGGTATGATTCGTTATTCCTTCTTAACCTCCAAGTTCCATTTTCCTTTACTGGACCTAGTACTCTTCTAAATATTTTCCTCTCAAACGGTAATAGTCTTAATTTATCTGCTTCTTTTAGTACCAGGTTTCAGCTCCATAACATATGATTGGTCTTATTATTGCTGTATATAATTTGAATTTAACATTTTTCGATATTAATTTGCTTTTGAATATATCGAAATTACCAAATTTTCATGAAAGCTAGATTGTTAAAATTGTTCAGACCATCTTCTGTGTGGGCGTCCAACATTTCTGCTTCCGTGCGGTTTATAATTTAGCAATAATTTTGGAAATCTTCCTTCTGACATTCTATCAATATGTTCTTTCCAGTCGTTCCTATATTTAATTATTCGGTCTGTAAGTTTGAATATATTAGTTCCTTTCTTATATCTTCATTTCTTTTCTTATCCAGCAGAATATATCCAGCTATATTTCTTAAAAATCGCATCTCAGCTGCTTCCAATCTTTGTTCTTGTCTTTTAGCGATCGTCCAACATTCTGATCCATACATCAATACAGGAACAGCCATTACTTTATAAAATTTAATTTTTGTTTCTTTTCTTGTGTTTAAGGGTTCTTTTAATTGTGCCACACATTATATTAGTAAATGATAGCTAGTGCAGGCTAACTAAGAACCGCTAATTGAATGTTCTATTCCGCTGTCCCAGTTTTATGGAGATGAGTGGGATGAATGTCTACTCTAATGTGTTATGTAAGTTGTAGGTCGTCTTCCATGTCAGACATACCAGATTCTACTCTCGTGGCCCATTCGTAATTTTAGGGTTAGGCCCCTGGCTGCGAGGGTTACTAAAACCATCCCATTTGCCTCTTCTGCCATTTTTATTATTCAGGATCGGAGTTATGAGCTACCACCCTGGCGAACTTTCCGGAACCACATACTTTCAACACGTGTGGATTACCAACCAAACAACTCTTTTGTTAAACTTTCCAACATGTGACGAGACTTTTAAATCCGCTAATGAAATCCTGTCAAATTTTACTCTTAAGGTGTAATTTCTCAAGTTATTTACTATAATTTTTAATTAATCTTACAAGTTTTATAACAATTATTAGAATATATTGAATATTAAGATATTGAACTACAAACGTACCGTGAAGAAGTGGCAGCCATATTGATTTTAACGAATATTTTTTGCAGCCAATAAAGACTGTGTACGTGTCCAGTGCAGCCAACATAGAGTTTGTACTAATTAACTTTACACATATATTCAGAATTTCACTACCTATTTCTGGGCGTTGAATTCTTTCACAGGTTAGAGTACTTAAATTGTTGCATTACGTTTGCTTTTAGGTTGGTCTTTCACAGGTTGGAGTTCTTTAATTGCGTTAGGTTATTTTTTAGCTTGGTTGCGAACGTGAGTTCAAATATAATGTAAATGATGGCTCATCCCTTGATTCAATACTTTAAAGTCTTTCGCGTATGTTGGCGCATGCGCATGGTGTATAGTTGGAACTATAATTCTTTTTTCTTGTCACATGTTGAAAAGTATATCCTTTTTCTAATTCTTCTCTGATCTCACTTATTTGTATACATAAAAAACTTTTAACATCTGCAAAATTTCGGATGATCAGTTAATAATGAAGAACCTGGTAATATAATATTAAGTGTAATACAGTTATTATTTATTTAATTTTATCCAATATCTCGTTTCAGTATTTCAGTCTTATTTATATGATAGGGGAAGCCAAAAATTACATTTTCGTGTATTCTGCTTTGAATTTTCCTTGGATCCATCCGAATATTTTCCTCCCATAAGTTTATATGTTGCTAACGATCTTTTATCCAAGGTGTTTTCCAATAAAATATTAATAATATATTTACTATCACTTATTCTAGGTAAATGATCGACTTATATCAGTCACTAGGACTAATTGTATATGAGATCAATATTAATGGAGTAATTTTCTGGATAGTTATGAGAATAAAACAATTATTTAATCTTAATCCTTCTATAACTCTAGGGAATCATCAATGGAGAGGGGCTGCACACTTAATAACGGTAACAGTATTAAGGCAACAGTATAAATTATGGAATTACACGTTTATTCTAGTGTATTTAATTGAATTTAATTTCCAGGTTTTAAGCAAGGTCGTATAGTTGATGGAAATCCAACAGAAATTACGGAACATCCATACCAGGTAATCTGAAACCACATTTTTACGTACAAGTCCTTCAATGTATTTATATTTATAAGGGTTTATATAGGTCTTTATAAACATTCAAATATTCAGAAAAAAAATATCAGTAAAGTTCGCGCATTGTAAACTGGCGGATGAAAATTGTTACTCATTTGTCATCTTGTAGCCTAAGGGCTACTTCTTACTCTAAATTCCAACCCCTAGTATAGACCTGAAAGAAAACGTTGTCTGTGTTGTTTGTATCAGTGTTGAGATAGTTCGTGTCGTGTGCTACACGCGATAATTTTACAGTCAGTTGTATAAGTTAAGTTTACATTACAATCACTTCTAAATAGAAATTTACATTTGATATGCTTCTTCAGTAATAACTGATGAGTCGATATTTTTAAGTCAGTTAGTCGTATAAATTCACCTCTTGTTTCCCCAAGTACTACAATTAGGTCACAGATCCGCCAATTTAGAGTGTGCGTCCCAGTTAAAACATGTTTCTTCTCACTCCTTCCATTTAACATTTTTTGGTATTTCCCTGCTTCATTTTGCATATATTCTCCATTCAAATGCCTTAATAACGATACTGCCGATGGGATCCCCTTGAGACATCAGTATCATATTAATCGTCTTTTCAACTGTCTGTGACACATTTCTTTCATAATTTCACTTTTTCCAATTTCTTCTAATTTGAATTTCCGCGATCACCTTCCCCATTTATATATATATATATATATATATATATATATATATATATATGAAAAGAAAAATGAATGCTTGAGTCGGGATTTGAACTCGAGTCTCTAAAGTCTGTACCTTTAGCGCTCTAACCAACTGAGCTACCCAAGAATTCCAAGACAAACATACAATTTTCTTATACATGTAGTATTCTCAATTCACACAAGAGGTCGCTACCTCTTGTGTGAATTGAGAATACTACATGTATAAGAAAATTGTATGTTTGTCTTGGAATTCTTGGGTAGCTCAGTTGGTTAGAGCGCTAAAGGTACAGACTTTAGAGACTCGAGTTCAAATCCCGACTCAAGCATTCATTTTTCTTTTCATATCATATTTGCCTTCATTGCCAAATGTCAAAAATATATTTATAATATATATATATATATATATATATAGCCCATGCTGTGGTCTCGATGTAGCGTGTTGCCTTGTCACTGAGCGGGCCCGGGTTCAATTCCCGGTCGGGACAGGCTCCTGGGTGAGGCTTTTTCGGGGTTTTCCTCACCTGTAAGACAAATATCAGGAAGCTTAGGGTCCAACAGTCTCCGAAAAATCATTCGGTCATCATAATCATCCTTATCATTATCATCATCGCCCTTCACCGGCGTGGAAAGCAATGGGAAGCTACCACACCTATAATTCCCTAGTAAAGCTGCAAAGTATAGCATGAAAATGCTATGATTGCAGTGAAAGACCTTCCCTCGGGCAGAATTACTATGGACGGATGGATATATTTGACTTGGTGTTGTAACTCCTAACAAAACTGAGATTAAAGCACAATATTGGACTGTCACGCCATCATCGATATATATATATATATATATATATTGTATGTATATATATATATATATATATATATATATATCGATGATGGCGTGACAGTCCAATATTGCACTTATTGGAAGACCAAAGTACACAAATATTATATCAAACTAGAATAAAGAATAAACTTAAAACAAGCACGGGCGATATTGAAGAGGACTGGATAAATCTAAAACAAGCAATCATGGAAGCAGCATATGAGAGTCTCGGATATAAACAAATCAAAAACAAAAGAGATTACGAACCTGGAATCCCGAATTAAAAGAAAATATTGAACAAAAGAAAAAAGCCTATAAAGTGTATTTACAAACTAAACAAGAGGAACATTATACAGAATATAAAAAACTCAGAGCTAAGGTTCGTAAATTGTCTAGAAAATACAGAAGGGATGATTGGGATAAATTTGTAAAATCCTTAGAACGTGATATTACAGGAGCACAAAGACAGGGATTTAAAATATTCAAAAAATTACAGATGGAAACAAAAGACAAAATTAATGTTAATCTGATACCAAAACAAGACTGGATTACTTACTACAAAAATCTTTGGTCAGAACCGAACACTCACACTGAAAAAATTACTTCGAATTTGACTTGTGAAAATGAAATAGAAAAACCAGACATAACAATGGACGAACTAGAAGAAGTTTTAAAGAAGGCCAAGAACAGGAAAAGTCCAGGTTTAGATGATTTAAATTTAGAACTTTTTAAGTATGGAGGAACTGCCTTGAAAGAGAAACTATTAGAACTTTTTAACAATATTTGGCATTGTCTTAATATTCCAACGGATTGGGAAACGGGTCTAGTAATTAATATACATAAAAAAGGTCAGAAAAACAAATGTGATAACTACCGAGGCATTACCTTACTCCCAACTGCATCTAAATTATATGCCAACATAATTAAAAAATAAGTTATCAGTAAGTACTGAAACATTTTTGGAAGAAGAACAATGTGGATTTAGAAAAGGGAGGAGCACTATAGATGCAATATTTACCCTGCAACAAATTATGGAAAAAAGGAGAGAATTTAATCTCCCACTGTACATACTATTTATAGATTATGAAAAGGCATATGATAATGTAAACCGAGATAAACTTTGGCAGATACTGCATGAAGAACATATACACTCACATGTAATACGAGCCATACAAAGCTTATATCAAAATTCTAAAATCAAAATTAAATTACCAGATGGAGAAATAACAGAACACATAAACACAGGCAAAGGTGTTCGACAAGGATGTGGACTATCTCCACTCTTATTTAATATATATATTAACAGAATAGTGCAAGAATGGAAACAAACAGTAAACAGTGGAATTTCAATAACTAGGAATAAAATAATTCAAACAATATTATATGCTGATGATCAAATAATATTATCAGATTCCGAAGATAGCTTACAAATAGCAGCATATCAATTATTCAAAATTGCCAGCAAATATAATATGAAAATTTCCACATCAAAATCCAAAACAATGGCAATGTGTGGAAAAAACATACAACGGGTGAAAATTGAGATTGATGGAAAAATTATAGAACAAGTGTCAGATTTCTCTTACTTAGGAAGTGTATTTGCAGAGTATAAGAGTGACATTGATTCAAAATTACAAAAAATATAATAAAATGAATGGGGTATGTAATACGAAGACATTTTGGTAAACAGATGAGGACAGAGACAAAACTAAGATTACATAACGTCACATCAAAAGCTGCTCTAAAATACGGAAGTGAAATTTGGATTTTAAATAAAAGAAACTCTCATAAACTTCAAGTAAGCCAAATGCGCTTCTTACGATCATTGTTAGGAGTTAATAGACTGGATCACCAAAGGAACACTACTATCAGAGGAAAACTTGGAGTAGCAAGTTTAAATGAAGATATCCAAAGATACCAACAAGAATGGAAAAATCATCTGAGAAGAATGGCAAGAAATAGACTTCCAAAATTGGCATTCCAATATACCCCAACTGGACATAGGGACCAAGGAAGACCAAAACATCGGTGGAAAGATCAAGACCATCTTCGCTAGGTTTACCGTACAGGCCACATGGCCTAAAACGAATTTGTTCATGATGATGATGATGATATATGTATGTGTGTGTGTGTGTGTGTGCGTTTAGACGCTCTAAAGCCCGCAATTTTAGTTTTATCAGAAGCAAAAGTGGATCAACGGAATAAATTAAGAAAAGAGTAATGTCTGGTTCATTAACCAGAAAAATCTTAGGGCATTGGATGTAGGAGTTCACCTGAAACGAAATGAAATCGCTCGAGCGGTCACAATTTGTTATTTTTATTTTTTTGCAACGAAACTCATATATGCTATTATCATAAAACGAGGAAGGTGTTCTGAAAAACAGCGAATTCCGAGCATTAGATTTGCGGGTTTTATCAGAAACCCGAAATAAAAAATCGCTTTGTTTCCCCTACGGTGTGACAGTTTTAATAAGTTATTGTCAGAAATTGTGTTTCTAGAATTTAATAGAAGAAATATATAAACAGTAAACCACCGAAATCGGAACATAAATTCGACTTGCTGTGGATTTCGCTTAGTGTACGCATTTCCTTCCCGCCAGATTTTTTATCATTAGGACCGATGTGTCTAAATGTGAAGTAAATATCAATTTGAAAAAAGATCGATTAGAGACAATAGTTCCTTATCATTAATATTGTGGAAAGCAACGGGAAGCTACCACACCTATAATTCCCTAGTAAAGCTGCAAGCATAGCATTAAAATGGTATGATTGCAGTGAAGGACCTGCTTTCGGGCAGAATTACTATGGATGGAATATTAAATAAGGTTCACTTTTTTAGTTCATATCAAGTGAACAGATTCTCATAACATTCATACATAATTTCTTCATAATCATCCATGTAAGTATTAGGTCATGTGACCTGTTTTACGGTCTCAAAGAGGAATTTTTCTTCCAGCGCTTTTCTGGACGTCCCAGCGATCCTTTGCCTTGGGGTAGTAACGGAGAATAGCGTTTAGAATTCTCTGAGATGGCATTCTTTGATGATGAGCTTTCTAGTTGTTCTGGTAGTTTTGTACATGATGTAAATGAGTTCTTAAATTTGCTTTCGTCTCAAATCAAGCCTCCGATAATTTTATCATAATTACCAATATGTAGAATGCTAGAGAAATATAGTTTATGGGAAAATTAGAACATATCCAGGATCGGTCTAAGAAAACTAGCACTTGTTGTTTGTAAAAATAACTATATATTTTTGTGTAATTCAGGTCTCCTTGGAGTCCGAAGGATATCATTTCTGTGGAGGATCCATTATAAGTCCAGACTGGGTGGTTACAGCTGCCCATTGCGTTACTGAAGGACATTCAATTTCTGTGTAAGAACATTTAGAATTACATGTAAATTACAATGAGCAACAAAAAAGAAACTTTTTATTTTGTTTCAGAAAGAAAAAATATGTGATTCTGATAGTATTTTTCTCCTAATTCAAACATGACATCGGTTTCTCTCCATCACGCAGGGCATTTATAATTCTTCTTCTTCTTCTCTCTTCTTCCTTCCAAGTATTAGGCCAAGGCCTGTTACGATCCTATAGAAAATTTTCCCTCCAGCGTTTCATAGGACGGCCCAGTGATCTTCGTCCTCTTGGTATATAATTATAAACAGCTTTGGGGATCCGATTTGAACTCATTCTTTCAAGATGGTGTTTCCAATTTAGTTGGTACTGTTAAATATATTCCAAAATTGGCGTAGTCTTCAATTCTTTTAAGATGTCGGTGTTCCTTTCCCGATCCCATCTGGTGTTACCCGCTGTTCTGCGCATGAATCTCATTTCACAAGCCGTTATTCTGCTTTCATGTTTTTTTTTTAGTGTCCATGCTTCACTACCATAGGTCAACACTGGTCTAGCCAAAGTGTTATATAAACGTAATCTGGTGATTTATAATTTCAAACACTTTAATATATTCTACATTCGTAACTATACAATATTCGAACATTCGGACTCGCCTAGAAAGTAAGAAATGACGATTTTCTGCTATATTTCACATGTGGAGCATTCCTCTTGATGGTCCAACAGTAATCGGCCAGCATATTAGGATTCCATTTGCCTTGATATCTCTTTTCCATAGCAGAAAAACCATTTGAGTTAGTTGGACGAAAAAGCGTTTATTAAAAAATAATTATTTAATTCCATTAATTGAAATTGAAATAAAACAAAAACTGTTGGTGATGGAGAAATTCCGAATACATATTTGAAAACACGTTAAAAACTGCATTAAGTGCAACTATTGGTACTCATGAGGCAAAAATGATGTTGACCAGTGTTATTATGAAACCTGCTAACTAAATACCAGTTATTAAATAATCACACTATATTTGAGTTTGAATTGGATCAATTAACGATAATAATGATAATAAATTAATAATTATAAATTAATAATAATACATATTAATTAATATTATAACTAACTCACTGGCAGTATCGAACACGGAGGTTCATGGCCGCGCGGACATAAGCTCTCCATACATCCCTATACTGAGCTAATGTTTTCCAATCATCCTCTGTATAATCTACTTCCCTCAAATCATAGTTAATATTGTTCTCCCACCTCATTCTTGGTCTAGCAACTGGGCGTTTTCTCTCTGGTTTTCCTACAAGAAGCTTCCATGCACCTCTTTCATTCCCCATTCGTGCCACATGTCTTGCCCATCGCGGTCTACGAGACTTAACTGTTCTTATTATATTTGGCTTCCTATAAAGACAATGTAGGTCACTGTTATGTAGTCTTTTCCATTCACCTGTCTGTTCATCTCTATAATTGTTATTATTATTATTATGATTATTATTATTATTGTTATTATTATAGACTGCGATTGGCAGGGCATGTGGCACGAAATATTTCAAGGGGTTCGCCAAAAATTTTCCGTAAGGCGGTTTTCGAGGTTAGGCCTATTATTGTTTCCTTCTTTTCTGTGGCATTGTCCTTATAATATTATTATTAATAATATATAAATTAATAATAATAATAATAATAATAATAATAATAATGTAATAATATTAATAATAATAATAATAATAATAAATATTATTATTATTATTTTTATTAAATTAAATTAATCCTATAATGCCCCTATTACATATGTGTAAGATCGGCAATTATCACATTATTTCCACAATAAATCAATATTTGCCGCGAATGCCTGATTTACAGTTATGTAAGAACGTTAGGAAAGCATTTGATTTCGCTACATCTAGACCGACACTTTGTGTAACTAGAGTTACTTTAGTATTTAACCGTTAAGTTAATTTAAGGTTATTAAACCTTTTGCCTTGTCACGCAGCGGGCCCGGGTTCGATTCCCGTTATGAACAGGATCCTGGGTGAGGTTTTTCCCGGTTTTTCCTCACCTGAAGACAAATGTCAGGAAGTTTACGGCCCAACGGCCCCCGAAAATCATCCGGCCATCATCATCATCATCCTTCACCGGTGTGGAAAGCAACGGTAAACTACCACACCTAAAATTCGCTGGTAACGCGGCAAAGAATAACATGGAAATGCTATGATAGCAGTTTAAGACCTGCCCTCGAGCAGAATTACTATAGATGGATGGAAAAATGTTTCTTGGAATTAAATTTTATGCATGTCTACTGTATGTATATTTAAAAGTCAGTGGTTCATCCAACTCAGATTGTCGTGAAAGGGGTTCGTGAGTCAAAAAAGGTTGTGAACCGCTGGTCTAGATAATTACAGTAGAACTTAGTAGAATTTGGAAATGTAAAAAAAAGTGTGAGGTTCACAGGTCATCAAGTCTGAGTCAGTAGGTCACTACGTTCAAAATGTAGTATTATGAAGTCTGAACTAGAATCAAATTGAGTTCATAGAGAAAAAAATTAAAGTTTTTTTTAATGTTATTTGTAAGTGTAAATACATTTTTTGCACAATAGTGTGTTCTTTCGTACTTACAGCAATGGCGACCATGATTAAAAGTTCAGTTTCCTAAATTTTGGGGTTGGCAACCTAAAAATAACTGAATAACTATGGTGTGATATTACAAATTATCTACCTAGTGCGGGACGTAAAACCACTGCCCTTTATGTATACTACGTACAATGTATATACAAAATTATATCCAAAAGGTAGTGTTAATATACACTGTACGAAATAAATCATTGCATTTTAAATGAAATTAACTTTATTTGAAACAATATAAAGCAATAAATTCGTACTTACCACCATTTTATCCCTGATTGGTGTCACGGTTTTCTGTAGGCTCAACTAAATTATTTTCGGCATTTACCGTTTAAACATTGGCCAGATTGCTAACATTAGTCAGTTGTTTACAATGTACGCAAATATTTCCAACAAAGATATTATTTTACTATTATTTATTATTTTGAAACACCATCGTGCACGTTTGTGAAGTGTTTTACAGAATCTCAGAAATTAAAAACCTTGCTGTCGTTCGGTTTTTAATCATTTCTTCGCTTCTGTAAAACCACTTCCCAACCTCACATTATAATGTACTATTACTGCATTTATTACGTGTTATAATAGCCTTTTCTCCAGCCTTTTTCTGTATGTGAATACACGGTCTCTGCTAATAACAGATCATTCAATGTATCATGTCACAAAAATGCAATACATTTTGTGTAAAACCTCTCTAGAAGTGTAATGTAATAATACGTTGCCTAAACTGTACAGGGAATTTTATTTTATAGGGTTGATCCCAGCACATTACAAGTACGTGCTGGCTCTTCCTATAGTGGGGAGGGCGGTTCTGTTCATCAGGTATCAAAAATCATTGTTCATCCTGAATACGCTGTCAGCAATGATATTGCTGTTTTAAAGGTTGGTATAAGCTTATGTTTAACTACTTTTCTTCAAGTTGGCTATATACCTTTTGCGCGATAGTGCGTTATGTCGTACTTACAGCAGTGTGTCCAAACATGATTATTAAAAATGTAGACCTATGTGTTAGGGGAGCACAGATCTGATGGCCAAATATATATTTTTAAGAAATATGACGAATTTTGTATATTCTATTGATCAATCGAGTGGTCGATATTTTTACCGAATAAGTATTTCAGTTACTTTCCTGAAAGAAAAACAACTTAGTGTATTTTACACCCTGATTAATGTTAGTATCCAAATGTGCTGATAAAATTAAAACTATTTTATTACAGGTCAGCCCTCCATTTGTATTCAACGACACAGTAAAACCAATTCCAATGGCTACTGTGTCACCATCCGGTGGTGCTACAGCTGTAGTGACAGGTTGGGGAAACGGCCAATATCAGCTGCAAGAATTAGATGTAGGAATAATTGACAAGCGAATATGTAACATGCAATTGTTTTTTATTAATAATAGCATGCTCTGCGCAAAAGCTCTGCGGCTTTTCAAAGGACCGTGTTCTGGGGATTCGGGTGGTCCTCTAGTTTCCAATGGGAAACTTGTTGGAGTAGCTTCTTTTGTTATTGGCTCCTGTGCTGCAGGATTCCCTGATGTTTATGCTGATGTTGCCTATTTAAGAAATTGGGTTGAGTCCGTGACAGGAGTTGCCTAACATTTTTTTTTTCACTCGTCATCAGTGGTCTGTTGTGAATTATTGGTGTCGGGTAATTTTGCTCTTATTTTTTAAAATCAAGTCAGCGTGTAATCTTGCACAAAATAAATATATCGTATTGAGACAGTTTTGCTCTAGTGATGTTGCAAGTATTTAGGACAGTAAATCTTCTCAATAATAGAGGTTCATAAAATTGAAGAGTGAGGAGCAAACGGAGCATATGACAACAGATGAGAGCCTCCTATACCACTCGGTGCTTTCCTTGTATACAAACGAAAGTTACATAGGTCTATATGATTTTTATGGCATTGTGAAACACAATGGAATATTTTCAGCAATTACATAACGGTTGTAAAATTTTACAGACGTATCTTTTACTAATATAATACACCATCATCATAGTACATTCACGAATTTAGGCCATTTGTTGACCTGTTTCAGCCTCAAGAAAAACGCCATCCAAAAGTCTTTTGAGTGGTCGTTTTGGTCTTCTTCTTCCTGCAGGTTGATAACTTAACATTTGTTTGGGTATCCTGTGAGCTTCCATTTGATGAACATGTTGCATCCATCTTGACTTATAATCAGAAATTTTGTTTTCTAAAGATTCCACGTGTAATTCTTCTAATATGTCTTCATTTTTCTTTTGTGATCTAGTAGTGTGTATCCTGCAGTCCTCCGAAGGTATCTCATTTCAGCAGATCTAAGTCTCTGTATATCCTTCTGTTTCAACGTCCATACTTCGCTACTATACAAAAGAGTTGCAAGAGCCAGTGTTTTATAACTTTTAGTCTTGAATGTTTTTGGTTTAACTGTGGCTTGAAGATAGAATGCATTAACCCTAAAATTCTTAAAAAGTTAGATATTCTTGCATTTACATCCTTTTCTTCTTCATATGCGATATTACATCCTAGATATGTAAAACATATAATGCACCAACATTAACCAAAATAACCCAATGATTATATGTTGGCAGTCAATACTTACAGCTCATTGATAAGTTTCGATAGAATGAAGCTATTGAGTTTTTTCCTATGATTTTGAATTATTATGTCTATCCATCGATCCTACAAAAATTATACATGCATATATATATATATATATATATATATATATATATATATATATATGTGTGTGTGTGTGTGTGTTTATGCTAGGGTGCCTGGATAGCACAATTGGTAGCACACTGAAGAGTCAATTCAGAGGTCCTGAATAAAGACGCGTCACTGCTGCAAAGTAAAATTTCTCTTTAATTTTCTTACTAGTTATAGTAGCCGCTAGAGGGCAGCGAGACCGCTACCTCTCATAAGAGAATATATATAAAGGAAACATAAATGTTTGTACTAGGATGCCTGGATAAAGAAGCGTCACTGCTACAAAGTAAACATTCTCTTTAATTTTCTTACTTGTTATAGTAGCCACTAGAGGGCAGTGAGACTGAGTTCCCGCTACCTCTCATGAGAGAGAATACATATAAAAAATAAATGTTTGTGCTAGGATGCCTGAATAGCGTAAGTGGTAGCGCACTGAAGTATCAATTCAGAAATCATATATACATATCTGTAATGCCCTAGCGGAACCCGAAGCACTTTTAGTACAGTGGATCATTAGGAACATAAAACATACACATGTACTTTTTATGCCATTTGGAACGCCGTATTATCAGAATTTTTTTAATGTTCTGAGACCAGATAGCACTATGCCACATTATGGAAAAATGGAGATATGGCCATCTACAGAGCCCTGACCATTCGTTCTCACTGTTCAAGTAGTGTCAAGTTTTCTCAACAGATGTCAGAGTAATTCATCTATGTTCGTTATAAATTTCTTTGTTTCATTGATACTTTTTGGTTTAGAAAGTCTTACACCTCAGTTTCAATATTATGTAGCATAACACTATCTTATCTCCAACCCTTCCATTAAACCATTCGTCTCAAAAGACGAGGTGCACTCGCCGGCATTTAAATGACCTTCAACCCAGAAGACGAGGTACACTCGCTTAACTCTGCTGTAATATGTTTCGCAATATTTTGTACATCTCTTGGTAGGATAATATTTTAACATTTATAAATAGTAGAGGAATGTGTTTTGGCCTTCACAATTATTGTGATCTCATGCACCGTTGTCTTTTGCTTGTTTTGAATGTCTGAAAATAGACAATATAATTTACGGTAACTTAAATCCGGGTTCTGGGGAAATGCATTGAGCATTTAAACCTGAAGCGAATGGGTTAATAAGATACCTTTCCAACTGCTGATGATGATACATAATCAGAAAGACATACAGAAGTTTTTAACTGGAATTTTACTATATTGACGACGACTGAAATCTCAGGCTCACATTTTATTACTTTAACGATTTACAGAGATGTTCTTTACAGCAGATTCAAATTAGACGAATTGTACATAGGCCTACTTTTCCTGCGTATGAGTATTTCTTTTACCAATTTAGAAACTACATCCGTTGTCATTTTTTTTGATGTTCCAAAATGCAGCTTATAACTGTAAATTACAGCAATTATTTTGAAATAATAATGATGGTGCTCAATTGGATGTTGTTATGGATCAATCGACTAAGAGCCATTTAAAAAATAGATTTTGAGGTCATCTTTTGTACTACTCATGATGCAAGTGTATGCACACTTTTAGCGTCAAATCTTTAAAATATAGCTTCATTATTAATGTAAAATGTAAACGCCATTAGTCCTATCACAGATTCTGTGTTTTGCTATGAAACTAGAACTTCATAAATGTTAATCTAAATTTTGCATCATGCAGGCAAGCTCCAATGTTCCCGCTCCTAGATTGTTGATGCATAACTATCAAACAAGGAAAATAACTTGCAATATCCAGTATTGTTAGTTTGGCGCTACAATATATAGTGAAAATTGACTTAAATTTTAAACGTATTTTTCTCGGAACTTAGACAATAGCGCATAGCCGATTGATGCATAACATCATCCAATTCGTAATGGTTTATTCATTAATTTATTTGACATGGAGATCCTTCAAAGATGTCAATAATTTTTACTACTGCAATAAGTGTTAAAAAAAGGGCAGAGGCTAATATCAATGTAATAATATTTATAGCACTGAACGATATAATTATTTTCATTATGGATTTTATGTAGAATAAAATGTGATTTGACAATTTATTTTATTTGAATGTTCTTGACTCCTCTTAAATTTTCCATTTAAAGTCAATACAATACCGCACAATAGTTTAAGAATTAGGAATGGAAGTAAATATCAATAAAACTAAATATATGGTCACACTTAGAAATACATTATATAATGGAAATGGACAGCTAATGACATATGAGGGCAATTTCGAGGA
>JASPKZ010000851.1:0-82030 GCA_030220185.1 Diploptera punctata | reverse complement strand
CCAGATATTGACTCTCCTTCAGATCTCGTCGAGGAAACTTCCAGTTCTCTGGAAGCGTCCTCGACAGTTGGGAAGGGATATCAAATCTGTCTATTTTACTATCTTCCAGCTATTTTAGGGCTTTTTTCACTCTTTAGCTCTTTTGATATATGATATTTCGTCGTTGATGATAGTGATTTATCCCCTGCCATTAACAGCTAGACGTGGATCAGCAAGCAAAGGTCCAGTGGTTGGACATTAAAAAGCCTTCAGTCAGATTCCTGTTGGATATAGTTTTGTTTGCTAGATGCATTGAATTTTTGTGTCGTATTTTTTATGCCATATGAAGATCTGTGACAAGGCATGACGCACCCTCTCAAGCTTTGGATTTAAAGATTTAAGTGGTTGGATTTAATGTATATCTGAGGTATTTTTTTATCTTATATAAATGTATCAGTGCTATTGCATTTTCTTTAGTTATTGCATTCAATTTCAATATGTTGATGGTTTCTTCCTGATTGAATATGTTTAAAAAGTGTTCTTTTTATCTGATGGTAACTTCATTTCGTTTTATTCTATTTTGCTTTTGTTCTGTTAATTATTTGAATGTGGCGGACCGCAGTGAAAATGGTATCTTGTATTACTATTATTATTGGGTATATTGTATAATTTGACACACATTTAAGTGGTTTCTTTTTGTTCGTTTTCTTCTGATTTATTTGAAATATTGAATTAACTGAACCAACTGATGTATCCAAAAGGATACGTTACGAATTATAGGGTTAACACTGCTGTAAAAGTATCAGACGAGTACCGTTAGTTGTGAATCGTGATATAAAATTTCGTTTTGAAGCCTCTTTTGTAAAATTTTGTGTTGCACTTGTTATTGTTCCTGAGAGAAGAATATAAATGTTGTGAAGAAAATTACAACACCAAAGCAATCTCTAGTACTTGGTAAGTAATACGTAACACAATTATCAACTCTTATTATAACCTATAAAGCAGTGACATTTTCGTTTCGAATGATAATATCTTGTACCTTGAAACGAAGTATCTCGTGTACCTTGAAAACACTCTTCTGGCTAAAAACTATGTATTGGTGGTATGTGTGTTGTTTCAGATATAATGTTGCGAAGTAAAACTGGTATTAAGAGGTAACCTGTGGACACAGATGCCATCAGGAAGGCAGTTGAAGTTGTTTATGCTCCATCTGATGAAGGATTTCTCTAAGAGAGGCTTGTAAAATATATCAAGTCTCTCTCTCTTGCCACTCTATCAAGACACCATTAAGCTTTCATGAGTTCTGGGGAAACAGAATTTCTTTAGTTTATAAATATCGCGGAGAAAAGAGTTTTTAATGACCAAGAATAGGATCAAATTGTTGATTATATTATCAAAGTAGCTCATATGCAGTATGGGCTCACAAAAAAAAAGTGTCAGAGAACTTGCAAATAAAATTTGCAGTTGATAATAATTTAAAAAATCCACATAATTGGAACAATGATTCTATAGTCGGTGATGAATGGATGCGCTGGTTTATGCGCAGACATGCTGACTCACTTAGTGTAAGAAAGCCAGAGGCTATGAGCTTCGTTCAACTAGTTACAATAAAACAAATGTTGATGCATTGTATAGTAATCTAGAAAGCGTTCACACTTGATTTGGTCCCTTTCCTCCCCAGAGAATTTTGAATTTAGATGAGACCGGGCTTTCTACTGTTCAGACTACTAGTCGCATTGTTGCCCCCAGAGGAATTAAACAAATCGGAAGCCGCACATCTGCCGAAAGGGAAAACACTACAACAATGATAGCCGCCATAAATTCTATCGGAAATCACATGCCACCTATGTTGATTTTTCCGAGAGTCAATTTTAAGGACAGGATGGTATTTGATGCATCGCCAGGAACATTAGGAGCTGCAACTTCATCGGCTTGGTCTAATGAAGAAATATTTCTAAAATTCCTGACATATTTCATCAATTTTGTGAAATGCACGAAGGAGGAACGTGTCTTTCTAGTCCTGGGCAACCACGAATCACATGGTTCCGTGGAGCTGTGACAAAGGCTTCTTATTCTGGCGTTATAATGGTAACATTTCCGCCACACACGTCTAATAAATTGCAGCCCCTTGACTTGACTGTATTTGAACTACAATCAAGGTTTAGGGCCTAGATGCTTGGCTTGTTAACCACCCGAAGTGACGTTCGACATTTACAAGGTAGCTGATGTGTTAGGAACAGCTTTTCCGCGGGCATTTTCAATTAACAACATAATCAGCGGCTTCCGGAAGTCCGGCATCTTCCAACTAGATGGCGGAATATTTTCCGAAGATTAATTTGTGTGTTCTTTTGTTACTGACGGAGAACCTGATAAGATTGTTTAAACTTCAGGAACAAACAACGTCCCAGAAAATTCACACAGTAACACAACTGTAGTCAGTGATGAACTTATTACCCCTGTGTACCGAAATCACTTTTTCGGTACGTAAAAACTACGTAACAACTACGCGTACGTCATCGTGCCTTCCTTTTACAGTGATGTTATAGAATACTGTTATATTCCTGTCTTCGTTGTCCTCTTTCCTACGTACCCCCCCCCCTTCCTTCTTTATACACTGCGTGTGACTGCGCATCAACCCCTCGTTATCGAAAGCCTCAAATAAGCTGTGCAAGTTAGATTCAGGGTCATCATCATCTTTGGGATCGTCGTGGTCAGGTCGACTGTAGCTCGAGGGAGCTGTTTGGTTTCTTCAGTCCCACAAGCCAGGGTAGGGCAACCAGGACTGTGAACCCTAGCCCTTGTGTGTGGTGTGTGTGCGTGTGCGCGTGTGCGTGTACGTGTGCGTATGCGTGTGCGTGTGTGTGTGTGTGTGTGTGTGTGTGTGTGTGTGTGTGTGTGTGTGTGTGTGTGTGTGTGTGTGAGTGTGTGGGTGTGTGTGGGTGTGTGGGTTGTGTGTCGGTGTGTGTGTGTGTGTGTTTGTGTGTGTGTGTGTGTGTGTTTGTGTGTGTGTTTGTGTGTGTGTTTGTGTGTGTTTGTGTGTTGTGTTTGTGTGTGGTGTTTTGTGTGTGTGTTTGTGTGTGGTTGTTGTGTGTGTGTTTGTTTGTGTGTTTGTGTGTTGTGTTTTGTGTGTGTGTTTGTGTGTTCGTGTGTGTGTGTTGGTTTGTGTGTTGTGTGTGTTTGTGTGTTGTGTGTTTGTTGTTTGTGTTTGTGTGTTGTGTGTGATTATGCTGGTGTGTGTTGTGTGTGTGTGATTGGTGTGTTTGGTTGTATTTAGTGTGTGTTTTGTGTGTGTGTTTGTGTTGTGCTATGTGTGTGTGTGTTTGTGTGTGTTATTGTGGTGTGTTTTTGTGTCGTGTGTTTGCTGTGTGTGTGTGTGTTGGGATGTGTGTGTGTTTGTGTGTGTGTTTGTGTGTGTCTTTGTGCGTGTGTGTTTTCTGTGTGTGTGTTTGTGTGGTGGTTGTGTTGGTTTTGTGTGTGGGTTTTTTGTGTGTTGTGTGTGTGTGTTTCTGTGTGTGTTTGTGTGTGTCGTTTGTGTGTTGTAGTTTTGTGCTGTGGGTGTGTTTGTGTGTGTGTAGTTTAGTGGTGTGGCTGTGTTTGTGGGTGCTTGTGTATGGTGCGTCTGTGTTTGTGCTGTGTGTTTGTCTGTGTTTCTGTGTGCTGGGTCTGTGTGTGGTATTGTTTGTTTTGTGTGTGTTTGTGGTGTTTTCTTGCGTTTGTTTGTGTGTGTGTTTTGTGTGCTTTTTTTTTTTTTTTGTTTTTTCTTTGTTTGTTTCGTCTGTTTGTTTTTTTTTTTGTTTGTTCTTCTTTGTTTTTTTGTTTTTTTTTTTTTTTTGTTTTTTCTTTGTGTGTGTTTTTTGTGTGTTGTTTTTGTTTTTTTGTGTGTTTTGTGTGTTTTTGTTTCTGTGTGTGTTTGGGTGTCTCTGTGGTGTGTGTCTGTGTGTGTGTGTTGTCTGTGTTTGTGTTTGTGTGTGTGGTGTGTTTTGTGTGTCGTGGTGTGTGTTGTGTGTGTGTTTCCTGTGTCTGTGTGTGTGTGTGTCTGTGTGTGTGGTGTCTGTTGTGTGTGTGTTTCCTGTGTGTTGTGTTTGTGTGTCTGTGTGTGTGGTGTCTGGTGTGTGGGTTTTGTTGTGTGTTGTGTGTGTGTGTCTGTGTCTGTGTGGTTTGGTGTTGGGTTTGTGTTGTGTTGTTTGTGTGTGTGTTCTGTGTGTTTTTGGTGTGTGTATGTGTGTTATGTGTGTGTAGTGGCTGTTATGTGTTGGGTGTGTTGTGTGTATTTGGTTGTGTGTGTGTGTTGTATTGGTGTTTCGTGTGTGTTTGTGTGTGTGTGTGTGTGTTTGTTTGTGTGTGTGTGATTCTGTGTGTGTGTTTGTGTGTGTGTTTTTTGTGGGTGTGTGTTTTGTGTGTGTGTGTGTGTGTGTGTGTGGATTCTTGTGTGTGTGGTGTGTGTGTGTTTGACGGTGGTGTTTGTGTGGTGTTTGGTTTGGGTGTTTGTGGGTGTGTTTTAGTGTGTGTGTGTCTGTGTGTGTGTGCCTGTTGTGTGTGAGTTGCGTTGCGTGTGAGTGTGCGTGTGCGTGTGGTGTGTGTAGGCTACGAATATTATTATTATTAATATTATATGGACTTTTTGAATTATTGATGACCGAGTTTGTTAATTTATATTATTTCATTTATGTCTTTTCTTTCAATGGTCAAGAAGATAAATTTTTGCTATATTATTTGTATTTCAATTATCTGACTCATGATTCTCATTAAAAGTTACTTTTTTTTTAGTTAACGTATGTTTACTAATTGTGTAGCTAGTCATGTTTTGTATTGATGTATATTCTAAAGCTTTCTCAAATTAATCCTATTTTTCCTTCTAGCTTCCACGATTATAATACTGTTTAGCATTCAGTACTATATGTTAAGTAATTTACAAAGGAAAGGTGGATTTATCTTTGTCGTCTATGGGCCCGGGCAAAGGAATGTCGATATAGTCACTCAAAACTTTCAAACTCAATGTAATAAAAAGATAAGATCGTGCGGCGCACCTGAAAAGATTGAACTATGCCCTAAAGCCAAACCCAGGACAACAGGAAACCGAGGGAGAAAGGCGGGAAAAACAAGAATAATGACACACACGCCAGAAGAGAATGAAATTAAGAAAATGAAGGAGAATAGAAAGAAACTAAAAAATCTGTCAGCAGTCCGTAAAATGAATATGTCTTCAGGATGTAAAAGTCTCAGGAAAATAATTCGTCCGCCCATAAAAAAAATTCAAAAGCTCTAAATCTGCGTGCTGTGCCTTCGTATTCTTCATCATCATCATCATCATCATCTGAGAGTGAGCCTTTTTATCACGAAGATAAAAGCGGAGAACAGTGGATTCGGTGTTTAAAATGTCTTCGTTGGTCCCACGAACTATGTGCTGGCACAGATGCTAATGGATGGAAAACATTTGTGTGTGACATTTGCAACAAAAAGTGAACACTAATGTAAATTTGAAAACAAAATTTATAAAATCTGTAATCATAAACAATATTTTCTTTTTGTTAACAAATTTTACTATGGTTGTCTTTCTTTTTAATGTGGACTAATTTTAAATTAAAATTATGTTATAATAATTAATTCATAAAACTCTGATAAAATATATTATTTTATCCTGTTTATATGATAAATAGAAGTGTTTCAAGGACACAAGACGGCATGTTCCAAGGTCTACGATCATCTTGTACCTTGGAACAAAAATCGTCTTTTAAAAAAAACTTAATTTTTGGTTTTAATTTTTCATGGGAATACAAACAATCATATACATAGAATGAGGAACAGTTCCATTTATATATATATATATATATATATATGTCCCGCGCCGTAGCCGAGCGGTTAAGGTAGGAAGCCTTGGCGCAGAGCTACGGGACTTGCGCTGGTTCGAGTCTCCATGGGGGAAGAAATTTTCTCATGGTATTTCGGCCAGTATGGGACCGGTGCCCACCCAGCATCGTGAGGCAATTGGGTAGCTACAATAAGTAGCGGCTCCAGGTTGAGGAACCAGCTATAACGGCTGGGGGACTCGACATGCTAACCACATGTCACCCCTACACTGGCTGTTGATCATCTACCTCTGTGATTGACAACATGTGGATGTGAAGGGCCAGCAGCCGGCTGGTAAAAGGGCAACCGCTGAAAAGTGGAAAGACCCTCAATCGCAATCGCAATATATATATATATATATATATATATATATATATATATATTTAGCGATGGGAGATGAATTTTCAACCTATTAACAAATTTAAAAGGGAATCAAAAAAGTGTTTCAAGGTACAACAGTCCTCCCCTATTGACTTTACTTCTAAACTACTGAAGATAGGCTATATTTTAACAAATTTTGTTAATTGTGGAATGCAGGCTTTCACGGCCGGTAATCATAATGTAAAAAGGTTCCGGGCTATGTGGCTATGTCTATAACTGGGATTTCTTCCATACGTTTCTCCATCAACTGCGGAGGGCATCTTCAGTGGCGAGTGCTTCTAGGTGATGTTACCTTGTCGTAGACTCGGCCGAGTACAACAAGGTAACATCACCTAGAAGCACTCGCCACTGAAGATGCCCTCTGCAGTTGAGGGAGAAACGTCTGGAAGAAATCCCAGTTATAGACCACGGCCACATAGCCCGGAACTTTTAACATTAAAATTTTGTTAATTTTTTTTTAAGATCCATCTTTGAGATTTCCGGACAAGTTAATAGTAGTTTATTATAAATTCTAGATGCATAGTAGCTGTAATTGATGAAAACTGCTGTTGTTTTACATTTTGGCTTTATTAAAATTGTAAAAATTTTCCTCTTCGTATTGTAATAAAAAGCGTAAAAAGTTTACATTTTCAGTATTTATTTTCATACCATTACCACAGTTTAACATCTCGCTTTATAGCCACCCGCCACCCGGGCCTTATGTGAGTGGGATATTAAGTATGGATCATCCTACACATACATTTTTCACCACACAAGGACAAGAAGGGCCTCCTCGAATGAGGAATCATAGTAATAATAATAAAATAATAATAATAATAATAATAATAATAATAATAATAGTGCTTTATAGATAGATAGATAGATAGATAGATAGATAGATAGATAGATAGATAGATAGATAGATAGATAGATAGATAGATAGATAGATAGATAGATAGATAGATAGATAGATAGATAGATAGATAGATAGATAGATATATAGATAGATAGATAGATAGATAGATAGATAGATAGATAGATAGATAGATAGATAGATAGATAATATAAAGCGTGTAAAAATAAAAATCTATATAATAAGAAACAAAATAACTATATACGCGTTAAATGGTAATATCCTGTTTGTGAAGTAAAAATAAAATTCTACGAAACATTATGAAATAAAACTAAGATATTCGTGTTAATACCCTATTTGTTTATTAAAAGTAAAATTCTACATAACATGAAATAAAAATTCGGTATACGCGTATAGCTACCTTTTTTTATTAAAGATAGAAATCTACATAATATGAAATAAAATTACGATGTATGAATATGCCCTTTTTGTTTATTATAAATAAAGTTCTACGTTGTAGTGCCGCAGTCTTTCAATATTGGATGGGTGGTTTTGTTCGATATATTTGCATAATATAATAATAGAACACTATTTAAGTTTCCTCATATATTCTAATAATAAATAAATATAAGCATTACAAATTATATCTTATAACTATTTCTTGAGTTAATTTTAAAAATATTATATTGCTGAGTAACCAGCCTCTTTCCTTTTCTATAAACTATACCCTAATTTAATGGTTATAATTTTATATTATTTAAAGGCATTAAAAAGTATATATCCACCGCTGTGGTCCCGAGGTAGCGTGCTGCCTTGTCACGCAGTGGGCCCGGGTTCGATCCCCGGTCGGGGCAGTTTTCCTGGGTGAGGTTTTTATCGGGGTTTTTCCTCACCTGTAAGACAAATATCAGGAAAACTTTAAGGCCCAAACGGTCCCTGAAATCATATGGCCATCATACTTATCATTATCATCCTTACCATTATCATCATCATCATCTTTCACCGGTGTGGAAAGCAACGGGAGGCTACCACACCTACAATTCCCTAGTAAAGCTGCAAGCATAGCATGAAAATGCTATGATTGCAGTGAAGGACCTGCCTTCGGGCAGAATGGATGGAAAAAGTATAGGCCCCTATTTAAGTTAGACTCAATATTATTGTTGTAAATATCTATATTTTTTACAGAATTGATAGCACTTACATTATTCAGCATAGGATCCGTAGCAGATTAGGTCTGCATCAAAGTTCCAATGAGATAAGAGGGGGATTTCTTTATATTTTATCTTGTTAGTATTATTAATGCTGTGAAAACCATTGTTCTCAATTTCAGATGCGATTTTTTTATAAGATAGGTTTTAGAAAAGAAATGGGAATATAACAGTACGGCCTACATCAACTATATGTAGAATTCAAAAAAGGCATATGATGCAATTAGAGAGTGAAATTGAAGGCCTATAGTATTCTGCTGAAATTCGGAAATTATAAAAAGTTAGTAAGACTTATTCCAGTGTGTCTAAATGGCACAAAGAATAGGATGCAGTTGGAAAATAGTTTTCAGATACTTCTGAAATTCACAATGGGTTAAAGCAAAGAGATTCACTATCTCCTTTACTATTCAATTAGGCAATGTACTAGAACATGCCACCAAATCTTTATAGCATAAAAAAGGCCTACAACTTAGGGGTATTAAAAAGCTGTTGGTATATGCTGATCATGTAGGCGTTAGCGAGGAGATGCATATTGATACTAAGCAGAGATTAAAGGAATCCTTGGATTAAGTACCAACCCAACACACTATTCAGTTAGGCAATGCACTATAACATGCCACCAAATTTTTATAGCATAAAAAAGGCCTACAACTTAGGGGTATTAAAAAGTTGTTGGTATATGGTGATCATGTAGTAATATTAGGCGATAGCGAGGAGATGCATATTGATACTAAGCAGAGATTAAAGGAATCCTTGGATACTAAGTACCAACCCAACACACTATTCAATTAGGCAATGCACTATAACATGCCACCAAATTTTTATAGCATAAAAAAGGCCTACAACTTAGGAGTATTAAAAAGTTGTTGGTATATGCTGATCATGTAGTAATATTAGGCGATAGCGAGGAGATGCATATTGATACTAAGCAGAGATTAAAGGAATCCTTGGATACTAAGTACCAACCCAACACTCAATTGAGTAATGTTTGAAATATTTGTAAGTGGTACCGATACTTAAGGTCAAAAAAATCCGTGAAAGTAAAATAAAATAGAATCTGTGAAAAGTATTTTATAATCTCCTACCTATACCATGTTGGAAATTTGAGCCGAATCCCCAATGGGTTAAACCATGAAACCCTGAAAATGATTAAAATTACAAAATAAACAAAAAAATTATTAATTAACCAGTAAAAACTCCTTATTCGCTGTTCCCTTATTCGCGTTTTCATTATTCGTGGGTTAAAAATTGTGACACAGTTCCTGTATTCGGGCTAAAAATTTGCGTATTCGCGAATCCAGTCCGTATATTAAAAGGATTAGTATCCTTTATTAACGCATCGGCAACTTTTTTTACTGCAGGCACTTGACAAGGCGACTTTTACACAAAGAGCGATTCAAACCAAATTAATATTAAAGTAAAACAAACCTTATTGTCACTAAGCCTAAAGTTCGTTGTTAAAAGCCACCGCCGCAGTATTTCACGTGTCGCTATGTCCGTTGATAAATGCCGCCCTCGCCACGATCGGTGTTTTATTATTTCAACTTGTCATTCATTGCGATAATTTTGATTCAATAACACGTGTCGCTTCTGCTTTGTTGTCAATTTATAATGTAGAGTAAAATGAAAGAAAATTAGTTTCGAAGCGGAAAAAACATTGTCTTGCCTCTTAAAATAAAAATAGAAATGCTTGACCGTTTACGCGTTGGCGAGTCGTTTGCGATTGAAATATCTTAAAGCGGCAAAACAAGAAACATTTACTAAGTTCTTTAAGCCTCGCTTAAGCCTGGCAATAATAATTAATAGAAATTGTTCAAAATCTCTCATTAATTGATTTTACTTTGATCATTTTTATTTTATTCTGGAACCTTGGAACGTATCCCCTATATACCCATAGAAATTACCATTCCAAATTCCAGGCATTTTTGCGGAACATATCCACCGCAAAGAAGGAGTTTTTATTATATATGGAGCACTTATAGAATAACATATATAGTGATATTTGTTTATCCTCCTGACAGTTGGTAGCATAGTGAACTTATGTTGGTAGTACTTTTGCTTTCACAATAATATTATTGTCATGGCGACAATCAATTATGGTATGAAATTAAAATAATAATAAATAGCATTCTGTATGTACAATAATAAATTGCATTATCTATGTACAATAATAAAATTGCGGTTGTCATAGTAAGTGTGGCACTTTCCAATGAAATTTGCTTATGTAAGGTGAGTATTAGAACGTTTTACGGAAATGTATCACTCGATGATAACCTCTAGTTTATTAGGCTTTAATATGTTGTTAATTAGAATTTACAGAAGAGTCATACCATTTTAAGATGTTATAATCATAACTAGACCTCGGATTTTTAGGTTATAAAAATCTTACTTTAGATGCTTTAAATAAGTTCTGATCACATGCAAAATAGGTTCTAAAATATATTTTAGGCAGATTCAGTTTACTAAATTTTAGTGCACGTTTATAAATTAAAAATGTATTATTATTATTTTAACTGATACAAAGTTTCAAATTTATTGTATTATATTAAATATAGTATATTATAAAATAATTATTAAATATTGACTTTTCTCTTGGATTAGTGTATTTTAAAATTGTAAGCACAGAAAAGTGATAGGTTTATTGTATTAAACAGATTAAATCCATACAGCTAAGTAAGTACTTTTAGAGGGAAATATGAAACAAAATTAATTCTCTTGTTTTTTGCAAACATCAAAATATATTTTTTTTCATCCAATGTGAAATGGAGAAAACTCGTGTTCTGGTATCCACTGTTTAATTAAAGACAGCTTGGAAGCAGGAACTTTCGACATGATGCGCACACACACCACACACTAAAAATTTTTTATAGAACTAAATGAAGAGTTTTGTTTCCAGCCAGTCAATGGACAACACCCTGCCTAGCGACACACACATTATGGAGTGTTTTTGAGAGACTACGGGAATTTAACATAGCATCCCATACATCTGATTTTTGGAAAGGACTTCCAGGGTGTGTTAATTATTTTACAGCTTCTAGCTTAAAAGTCAGATTTTGTTTGAAAAGTATTTCAAGAACATACTGTTCAAAATAGTAAAAAGGAATAGCTTATGGAAATATTTTAATTTCTCAGAATGAAATAAAGACTAATGATTTAGTGATAAAATATAGGAATTTTAGGAGTATAGCAAAAATAGGTTAATTTAAGCATTTTTAGGCACTATAGGACCACCATTTTTGATCATATAAATATATGAAACATGTAAATACAACTTTATTTTTAAGTTATCTCTTCAGGAACAAAATAGCTTTTTGCCTATAATCCGAAGTATAATCATAAAATTTGTCATATTTATTTTGGTGAACTCCAGAATTTTGGGGGGGGGGATCAAATATTACACTAGACAAAAGGACATGTAAAGTTACTTTGAGTTATTTTTGTTAACTTTATAAGTTTAAGACATATGCATAGTGACATATGTATGTGAATGTGAAGTAAAACTCATATATAACTGTGAAATTGTTGTGGCATGATAAAGTTTCCATTAAACACAGTCCCAGGCAGGCACCACACACATGTGCCAATAAATGCAAAGTGGTTTACACTATGGAATCACGGGATGCAGCCAACATATACACAATATTTAACAAACCTAAAAACTAACATAATATAAGTACTCTAACCAGTGAAAGACCAACTAAAAGCTAACCTAATGCAATTTAAGCATTCTAGCCTGTGAAAGAATGCAATGCCCAAAAATAAGTAGTAAGTTCTGAAATTCTGAAGTATACACTCTATGTTGGCTGCACTGGAACATGTGTTGTTGTATAGAATATTCGTTGAAATCAATATGACTGCCACGTCTTCATGTTACGTATGTAGTTAAATATCATAGAAAAATATATTGAAATGATCGTTAAAAAAGTATAAAATTTATTGTAAATGGTGGGGAAATAATTTGAAAATTAAACCCTGTTGGTGCATGCGCATGCTGTCTGCCTGACACTAAGAAAAATTTGTCACTGCGCTTAATGGAAACTTTAGCCCCATAGTGACATATGTGTGTGAATGTGAAGTAAAACTCATATATAAATTGTGAAATTGTTGTGGCATATTATATTTTGCATTCTGTACTTTTATGAACATTAATGAATTCATTGGTTTGAATTTGTTAACAAATAACCTAAGAGTGCAGGATTATTAATATAATTCATGAATTGGAGGTAATTGAAAACTTCTGTCAAAGGATACAAATTGTTACCCATCTTCATGTAACCTCAATCTATATTTTAATTCACTGTCACTTACATTACCATAGTATCAAGTCAGTGACGATAAAATCCTTCTCATTCAGTGTTCGTTGTCAAGTGACAATTAAAATGTCATTTCAGAATTTGGAAAAACTGCACTTAAACTAGCATGAAATATTTTCATAGTCTTATAGAACAACAGTGTGCATGCGCCAGAGTTTATAGAGCCAGCGATAACCCACAATCGAACCACATATCGATTATCATCCTCGATTACCATCCGTCGCTATGAAATTTAAATGACCAATATTTGCAATAAATCCCCAAATCTATGTTAAAAAAATATATTAATAATATTAAAATTACCAAAGTTTATTAAAAATGGGTGTACACTTACTTATCACTCCCTAACGCTGATCCAACCAGCGACAACCCAGAACAGCGATAGAAAAATCATAGATTAAGTAATATACTCTGTGGAGAAAATAGCCGTTAGCATCACAATGTTGTCTAACAGTGTCATAATATTGTGATTTGCATATTTAAATAAATACTTCAAAATTGTCTAATAATGTTATAAAAATTGTTTGAAAAAGTTTAAAATATTAAATACAAAAAAAGTAAAGTAATCCCACTACAGGCCTCGAGATGCCCTTGTTCAAGACAATCAGCACTTAATGTCAGCTGGGTTGTCAGCCCTGCATGACGGCCCCCTTTACCCCCAGAACAAGCATCTGGTGCTCATTTCAGTTAGAGGCTGAGTCGACACCAGGGTCATAGTGCCGCCAGAAGGTATTGGTCAGTTTAAAAATCCTGACCCCACCAGGACTTGAACCCTCGACCTTCTGACTTGTAGCGCAGTGCCTTAACCACTACGCTACGGCGTAAATAATGTTAGTAAATACAGAAGAAGAGCTATAATTTACAACAATATAACTAAAAAATCAAGTGCTAGTAGAAGTGCAGTTGAGCCAAAATATCTTTCAGATCATGGCCCTCTAAGTTAGCAGATCCATTATTAACTAACAGAGCTATCTAATGTTCATGCAACACGAGTTAATGATTTGATACCATTATAGAACCAAAATATCTTGTTCAACAAATATGATTTTCAATTTCAGTACACTAGTTAATTGAACAACATATTTGTGTCTTTACAGGAAAAAATTAAAGAAAAAACTTAATTATTTATAGATGTATTTGACTCACCTCATATTTCTTGATTTTTATGCATACTTAAGTTTGTTCGCTGCCTTTGGACATTTTCAATGCAAAACCATGATCACAACTGCCGTCCTGCTGTTGTCTATCTTGTAAATTGACTTTTTCTGTTGGCTGACCAATGAACTTCCAATGAATCCCCTCCCCTTTTCACCGAGTATTTCAAAATGCATAGTTATTTTTTATTCTTGCATATGTACATTTTCTCCCAAATTGTGAGTTCCTTTGATTTTTCCAAATGTTTAAGTAATTTTGCCTTAGTTTCAATTCTGTGTTTTTCTGACCAAGCATGTGCAGGTATTGCAGATTTTTCTATTTTCCTTAAATTCGTAATGTATCCTTTGGATACATCAGTTGGTTTAATTAATTTGATATTTAAATAAATCAGAAAAAAACGAACGAAAATAAACCACTTAAATGTATGTCTACTTATACAATATATCTAATAACAACAGTTACACAGGATTCCGTTTTCACTGCGGTCCACCACAATCAAATAACTGACACAAGAAATTTGTGTTTTGCTAATTTAAGGGTAACATTTCTAAGGTGTTCCTTCAATCTTGTATTTTAATTCCTTTCTTGTTTTCCCCATGTATATCTTTTCACAATCTTTACATTCAATTTAATAAATTCCTGATTTGTTACCCTCTTCAATCTTATCATTTTGTTGGTTTTGATTAATTTGTTCAAACTGTAATCATTTTTCGCTGCTAATTTAATGTTAAATTTGTTGAAAAATATTTTGAAACTTATTAAATACTAAAACACAGAATTGAAACCAAGGCAAAATTACTTAAACATTTGGAAAAATCAAAGGAACTCACAATTTGGGACAAAAATTTACAATATGCAAGAATAAATAGAAAGCTATGAATTTTAAAATACCCGGTGAGAAGGAGAGGGATTGATTTAGAAGTTGATCAGTCAGCCAACAGAGAGCGCAGAAGTCAATTTACAAGAGAGACAACTGCAGGACGGCAGTTGTGATCATGGTTTTGCATTGAAAATGTCACAAAGGCAGTGAAGAAACATAAGTATGCATAAAAATTAAGAAATATGAGGTGAGTCAAAATACAAATCTAATTTATAAAAATTAAATAAATTGTGATTATTTCTTACCTCATACTTCTATGTTCCTTTAAACACAGCACTGCAGTATCGGCGACTCCTTGTTACCATCATCACAAGGAGTCGTCGATACTGCAGTGCTGTGTTTAAAAGAACATAGAAGTATGAGGTAAGAAATAATCACGATTCATTTAATTCTTATGAATTGAACCTCATAATGTTAAAAATTCCCAAATTTAATATATAAACAAATCTAATTAATTAAAATACGCCTCATAGTGTTATTTCCTACCTACATAATTTAATGAGGAAATAACTTATTGATAAAATACATATAATATCTTGAGAGAGACAATACATTAGGCTGCTATTAGCACTGCATTTAGTTGTAAGATTATTCATGTTAATATTGTTTTTTATTACAGTTATATTCAAGGATGAGTACTTTATTACTTTCTACTACCTCATCATTAAGGAAAAAATCTGCACTAAATTTAAGAAGCAATGATGAGATTTTGCATGAAGTAAGTAAAAGAAATAAATATAAATAACCTAAGAAGTTGTAATTAATATTTAATTTTAGGAAGTGATATTTTGAGGTTATTTTAATTATATTATTTTCAGTCTGATCATCTTACCTCAATATTAATATTAATATTGAGGTAAGATGATCAGACTGAAAATAATATAATAAATTAATTAATTATTAAATAAATTAGATGTAACTTTACATATTTTAGTAAGTCCTTTTATTTAGATTGTACAAGAGAAGTTAAAAAATTTATATAAGTATAAAGCTATTAGGAAAATTTTTGAGCCAAAAAGAGATGGACAGATGAATGGAGAAAACTACATAATAGTGAGCTGCATGATATGTATAGGAAGGCAGATATTATAAGAACAGTTAAGTCTCATAGACTGTGATGGACAGGACATGTGGCACATATGGGGGATGAAAGAGGTGCATGGAAGCTTCTTGTGGAAAAACCAGAGGGAAAACATCCAATTGGTAGACCAAGAATGAGGTGGGAGAATAACATTATCCTTGATTTGAGGAAAGTTGATTATATAGAGGATGATTGGATAACATTAGCTCAGGATAGGGATGTATGGAGAGCTTATATCTGTGTGGCCAGGAACCTATGGGTTTGATCAAGCTAGTTAGTTATCAAGTAAAATTAATAATTGTATTATCTAGGTTCATCTAGGGCTTAGTTTAATTATGACAAAGGAATAAAGAAATAATTTCCCTGTGAATACTAAACATAATCTGGAATGGAGTAAAGAGCATCGTTACTTGATAAAGACCATTGGAAAGCTGTAATTCATAGCAACCTAGTCTTGATATAGCCAACTGTCTGTTGGAAAGAGTGGAAAGTTACTAATATCTGCCAGTCTGCATTTCATCATCATCATAGTACATTCACTAATTTAGACAATTTGTTGACCTGTTTTGGCCTCAAGAGAAACACCATCCAAAAGTCTTTTGAGTGGACATCCTGGTCTTCGTCTTCCTGCAGGTTGATAGCTTAACACTTGTTTGGGTATCATGTGATCTTCCATTCGTTGAACATGTTGCATCCATCTTGACTTATAATCAGAAATTTTGTTTTCTAAAGGTTCCATGTGTAATTCTTCTGAGATGTCTTCATTTTTTTGTGATTTATAGTGTGTATCCTGCAGTCCTCTGTATATCCTTCTGTTTCAATGTCCATACTTCGCAATCATACAATAGAGCTGGAAGAGCCAGTGTGTTATACACTTTTAGTCTTGAATGTTTTTGGACTAACTGTGGCTTGAAGATAGAATTTATTAACCCTAAAAAATCCTTAAAAATGTTGATATATTTGCATTCACATCCTTTTCTTCTTCATATGAGATATTGCAACTTAGATATCTAAAATTATTCACCTGCTCCAAAATTTTATTGTCAAGTACAATTTTACTTCTGACAGGATCTACACCTGGAAATGCCATAATTTTTGTTTTCTCAGTAGATAACTTCAATCTATATTCTTCTGTAATTTTATTGAGTTCATACAGACCTTTCTGCAGATTATCTTCTGAATTTGCAATAATTATTTGTTCATCTGCAAACAATAGGGTGTTTAAATTTGTATTTTTTGATATTCTTATTCCAAATTTATATTTCTTGTTCCAACAACATAATACTTTGTTGATATAAATCGCACAGAGTGTTGGGGAGAGGGGGGGGGTGGGGGGGCAAACCTTGTCTCACACCATGCAAGTCTGTAGTTTAAAATAAAATTTAAGAAGCAGTTTCATTAACAATTTGAACGTGTCTTACTCAGGTGTGATCCCCTAGTAAAACTGAATACAAAACAGTCTAAATGGCGCAAAGATTATGAATTAACTAATTCACAGGCACTATTGATTCCATACGATCATGTACACATGGATATTAGTTTGCTATCCCTAACCTGACCAGTAATTTCCAAACATTCCCTGTATAATTCATCTGCCTCAAATCATGCTTAATGTTTTTCTCCAACTTCATTCCTGGCTTACTGGATACTTTCCTCCGGTTTTCCTACAAGTTTCCATGTCCCTCTTTTATTCTCCATTAGTCTACATGTTATGACCCACTGCACATGCTTGAAGAGCTAAAGCTGTGGTTCAAGAGGTAATTCGTTGTTAAATGTTTTAAATATGCTGTATTTGGTTTTATTGGTCTTAGATAGTTATAGAGCAGTGAAGGAGACATGTTTCTAGATATTTATGAGTGTTCAACGTATACAATATTACTCAAATTGCGACATTTTGAATAAAGTTGAACTCTCGTGCACAGTGTAAAAGTAAACAAGACAACCAGGATTTAGACAATTAGTATTCAACGTTCAAGTAGAGTAGATCGTTAAACCAATTACGAGAAAACAAAATATGTATGAGAGCCAGGCTCCAAATCCTGCGACAATTTTTTTTATATATTTGTATTTCCATAAAATACATTCTATAATTTTTAGTTCCAGCCACGTAATCTATGTCCACTTTCCACTATTTTAAATAATATTCCTGCCTTCATAAACTCTATAACACTATTTAGCTACCGGTATAAATTTAATTGTGTGTGCAGTACCACGGTTTAATAATGATGCTATAAATTTATGTAATAAAAGATAATATAGCTTCATATATTTATGTATTTATTTATTATGTATTAGTGAGCAAAAACTTTCACCCTTCGATTAAAATATTTAGTTTATATAGATCAAGTCCAGCTTTATAATAGCCCATAGATGATGGATAATAATAATAATATAATAACAACAATAATTATAATATTTGGGGGAAGTAGATTATACAGGAAATGATTGGAAAACGTTAGCTCAGGATAGGAATGTATGGAGAGCTTATGTCTGCATGGCCATGAACCTATGAATTCGATAGTGCCAGTGAGTTAGTTAGTTAATAATAATAATAATACTCCCAATAGTTAGTTCATTGTTTCTTTAAGAGTGGACAGACAAAATAAAATATAAAGCATTGTAAACAATTAAAAAAATTAACCTCATCGGGAATCGAACCTGTGACTTCTTGCATACAAAGCAAGCCATAATGCACTGACCTAGGCGTTCACGGGTTTGCTGTGCATAAAATAATGCTCTTCATTGGAGGGAGGGGAGCATATTGTAACTTTACTGTGAATTGCACGTTAAAACTTAAAATGTTCAAGATCAAGAGTCTACTTTTTTTTGCTAAGTGTACTCTTCTCCATTCATCTGACTGTTTGTCGCTGTTTGGTTCAAATTTTTCCTAAGCACTTTATTTTAAAATTCTGGTAATCCTCTCTTAAAGTTAGAGATCATATTTTTGATGGATAATAATAATAATATAATAACAACAATAATTATAATATTTGGGGAAGTAGATTATACAGGAAATGATTGGAAAACGTTAGCTCAGGATAGGAATGTATGGAGAGCTTATGTCTGCATGGCCATGAACCTATGAATTCGATAGTGCCAGTGAGTTAGTTAGTTAATAATAATAATAATACTCCCAATAGTTAGTTCATTGTTTCTTTAAGAGTGGACAGACAAAATAAAATATAAAGCATTGTAAACAATTAAAAAAATTAACCTCATCGGGAATCGAACCTGTGACTTCTTGCATACAAAGCAAGCCATAATGCACTGACCTAGGCGTTCACTGGTTTGCTGTGCATAAAATAATGCTCTTCATTGGAGGGAGGGGAGCATATTGTAACTTTACTGTGTTTGTCGCTGTTTGGTTCAAATTTTTCCTAAGCACTTTATTTTAAAATTCTGGTAATCCTCTCTTAAAGTTAGAGATCATATTTTTGATGGATAATAATAATAATATAATAACAACAATAATTATAATATTTGGGGGAAGTAGATTATACAGGAAATGATTGGAAAACGTTAGCTCAGGATAGGAATGTATGGAGAGCTTATGTCTGCATGGCCATGAACCTATGAATTCGATAGTGCCAGTGAGTTAGTTAGTTAATAATAATAATAATACTCCCAATAGTTAGTTCATTGTTTCTTTAAGAGTGGACAGACAAAATAAAATATAAAGCATTGTAAACAATTAAAAAAATTAACCTCATCGGGAATCGAACCTGTGACTTCTTGCATACAAAGCAAGCCATAATGCACTGACCTAGGCGTTCACTGGTTTGCTGTGCATAAAATAATGCTCTTCATTGGAGGGAGGGGAGCATATTGTAACTTTACTGTGAATTGCACGTTAAAACTTAAAATGTTCAAGATCAAGAGTCTACTTTTTTTTGCTAAGTGTACTCTTCTCCATTCATCTGACTGTTTGTCGCTGTTTGGTTCAAATTTTTCCTAAGCACTTTATTTTAAAATTCTGGTAATCCTCTCTTAACCATCTGCCGAAATTATGTTCATAGAAATATTTGTCAGTTTCAAAAAATGTCTTCTCTGTGTAGTATACCAACCTCCTAAAATAAAAGCCATCGCTGAAATTGAGTCCACTTTACAAAACGCGCGAATACAATATGAACACGTTATCGTTATGGGCGACTTTAATATAAATATACTAGACACTGATAACAGACATACACAACAACTGATGGCTACGTTCCAGGCTTGTGATATGACACTCCTACCCCTACGACCTACACATCACACTCATCACTCTGAGACGTTACTTGACTTAATTGCAACTAATAATCCAGACAGAGTACTTACTCACGGGCAACTGCCAGCCCCGGGAATATCAGCACATGATATTATATTCTTAGCATATTCACTGCAGTGCCCTAAACCGACTCGAAAGACTATTACGTATAGAGACTTAAAACATATAGACATGCAACCCTAATTGAAGAAGCTATGCAGATGCCGTGGCATTCAATATGGACGCTGCATTCTGTAGATGAAAAAGTTGAGACACTAAATGACTTTATACTACAATTATACAACAGACATGCCCCACCAAAAACTAAACTCGTGAAACGACGCCCTGCACCCTGGATGACTCTTTCAATTCGTAACTTGATGACTGATAGAGACGCAGCACATAAGAAATATAGACTCAACAAAACAGACACAAGTCTCACTCAATATAAACAGTTACGTAACAAGACAAATCAAGCTATAAGAAACGCCAAACTTAGACATTTATACAACCTAACAAATACCAATACTTCAAAATCTGGAAAAACTTGAATAGAATGGGAATTGGGAGAAAAGACACACAGGTAGACAAATTACCTGTTTCCCTGGACACACTCAATAATCACTTCACAGGTATAACTACTACTCCAAAGGATAAAGAACAAACAATAAATGAATTATCACTGACAAATCAACCCGACAGAGAACTTTCCACTTCTCATATGTTACAGACTACGACGTAAAGAAAGCCATCATGCGAATAAAAACCAAAGCAGAAGGAAACTGACCGTATAAATATTACTTTACTGAATAAAATAATCGAAGCTATACTACCTACTATAACTCATATTTTTAACTCCTCACTACAAACCTCTACATATCCCTCATTGTGGAAACAAGCCCTCGTACTTCCACTGCCTAAAGGTTAAAACGCCCTCAACCCCGAACGACTTTCGACCCTTAGCATTTTACCTACTCTTTCAAAAGCTCTGGAACGATTAGTCCATAAACAACTGACTGAATACCTAAATGATTACAACCTTCTAGATCAATTTCAGTCAGGCTTCACACAGGACACAATACAAATACTGCTCTACTAAATATTTGCGAAGACATACGCGAAGCTGCTGATAATCGAAAACTTACCATTCTTACATTACTGGACTTTAGTAAAGCATTCGACACGGTAGACTTGGACTTATTGTTGCATAAACTTAAAAACCTCTTACTCTCTGATAGTGCCACGAAATGGTTCAATTCCTACCTTCATGAGCGCCAGCAATCTGTTATAGGAAATCATACATTATGTTCTTCTTGGTCCTTCCGTAAAGCTGGGGTTCCACAGGGTTCGGTACTTGGACCTTTGCTTTTTTCAATCTACATAAATGACATATCTAACTCCCTAAAGCATTGCAAACATAATTTATTTGCAGACGACATGCAAATCTACATCCACACAGACAAATATTCACTAAATGACGCTGTTGCCAAAATTAACGAGGATCTTGACTCACTAATGACTTGGACAGTTAAATATGGACTGCAATTAAATCCTACAAAGTCACAATCAATCATTATGGGTCATCAGAGACTATTATCTACAATTAACCTAAACACAGTTTCGCATGTGTCACTAAACGGAGTTCAAATCCCTTATAGTGAGACAGTAAAAATTCTAGGAGTATTTATTGACAAAAACTTAAATTGGAATACACAAATAAACCATACATGCAAAACAGTCTTCTCAATAATACATTCATTAAATCGTGTACGAAATTGTTTGCCATTCGCCCTAAGGAAAATGTTAGTAGAAACACTTGCAATGCCCCATTTTGATTATTGTGACACTCTTTTTACAGACTTAAATATTATTTCCACTCAAAGACTTCAACGTGTTCATAATTATTGCGCACGTTTTATTTGTGGTATTCGCAAATTTGACCATGTTACACCGTCCCTGGAACAATTATCGTGGTTTCGTCTAAGAGATCGTAGAACTGTCCATTCCCTATCCCTTCTCTATAAAATACTTCACACATCATCGCCTAATTATTTATCACGCCGCTTCATCAGACTATCCGACACACATAATCTTGACACTCGATCCCATCAGCACATTGTCCTTTATATCCCGCCTCATCACACTGTATATTATTCATTATCTTTTACGGTGTCACTTACCAAAACATGGAATTCCCTTCCACCCTATGTCAGAGACTGTCAAACTATAACATCCTTCAAAAACAAACTAAAGAATTATTTAATAACAAACTGACTTATACACCTCACTGATAGTATTCTTTTAGCAATATTAATATATTTAATTATTTATGTAAATAATATTAAGAATAACAAATATTTTTATTTGTTTTGTTTTAAATATTGTATAATCGTAAAATTAGTTTTCTATATCTCATTATTTTCCTGTTTTTTATATACACTAGACAGGGACAATTTAATATGTCTTGCTTGTATACATTTTATTATTAGTTTTAGTCTTAATTTTAACTAATATTAACTGGTTGTATTATAGATCGTAATATGTATATTAGATATTATCTTTTGATCAAATTTTTACTTAGTGTTTAATATTAGAGTTAATTAACATTGTTATATTCTTATGTAATATATGTTTGTCCTGGTGAGTGGAAGAGAAGGCCACATGGCCTTAACTCCACCAGGCTAAATAAATCTTAAATCTTAAATCTTAAATCTTAAATCTTAAAGTTAGAGATCATATTTTGCATCCTTATAGTATAACTGCAAGGATCGCCATTTTATATATTTTTAGCTTTTTTTTAGAGAAGTTGGGATAACAAGATTCTTTGTAATGCATAATAACATCTGTTTTCAGAAGTTGAGCCTGTGTTTAATTTCTATCTGCACCTCATTTTTATTTGTAACTAGCTAATATCCGGCGTGTGCTGCTACGCCAAAATAAATGAAAATTAATGTGCTTTTATGTTTAGTTGAATAAGTAAAAGGAAAAATTTATATTGTAATTATTTTTAGATACCCCGTGCTTTTTACCTGGCGTTGTCTGGGAATCTACTCATCCCAATCTTCTAGGGATAAGTGAGCTGAAAGACAAAAATTAATGTACTTCTTATGATTAGTTGAATAAGTAAAATGAAAAATAATTATAAATGTATATCGTAATTATTTTAAGATTCCCTCTGCTGATTACCTGGTGTTGCCCGGGAATCTACTTATCTCGATCTTCTTGGCATAAATGAGCTAAAAGACAAAATTCGTTATTGTGAGTTATCTGTAAAATAATACCTGCCCTGTGCTGCTATGCTTGCACAGGAATCTACGTACTTGTCTCAATCTTCTTGGCATCAATGAAAGACAAAAATGGTTATTGTGAGTTATCTGTAAGAGATAAACATATGCTGTCACAGACTTTTTTGTAGAGCTTTTTGAGGTATTCAATTCCATGTACATTAATTTTGTATATTTGTTATGGTTTAGGCAGCGTCAGCTATTTAAGCGTCCAAAGAGCTACTTTTTTTATGTTTTCCACTACAAAGGGTGATTTTTAACCCCTCAGCGTGGGAGCATTTAAATATATACATTATATGTTAAAGGAAATTTTAATATCTCCTCTATGAGATGGCAGTTCATAAAGCCTGTTTTCTTGGTATATTTTCATTAAGGATCATAATAAAACAAACGTGGTTCATGTCGAACATGCTCGATCAGCACTATGCGGAGAAGGAGTGTTTATTTTATGCGGGCACTGCACGTCATTCCACACTGATGGGTTAAGGGTGTAGGAGTTGTGTATCACAACTCTCTTACAGCCTATGTTCATCTCGGGAATCTCCAGAACATTTTGCAGAAAGCCCCATCACAATCAGATCAACGGTATGAACAAACAAACATTCATTTTTATATATTAGATTATGTTCCTAGATATTTGAATACTGCTACTTCTTCAAAATCTCATATAGTGATATATTTCTATGTCTAATCATAAATTTAGTTTTATCCATATTGACTTCAAGCCTCAGCTGATTAATAACATTGAGTTATGTCATCTTTGTCCTGTAATGATTTGACTGCATTTTAACATGGCCATTCCATCTTATTACTATCTTACATTTTATCCAATTAAAAAATATCTCTTAAAATTCATAGTTGGCACACAAAACATGACAGGAAAATAAATATAATTGTATTAAAACAATTAACCATCAAAATAAATAACATTATAAATTAATTCAGACATAACTAAAAGAATATTTGGACAGGATGAAAAGAAATATAATGCCAAAAGCAGACTTCTATACAACTTAGAATGAAAAGAGAATTTAATATTTAAAGGAAGTAACACTATGAGGTTTCTTTTAATTATTTAGGTAAACTTTTATCATTATATTATTTTTAGTCTGAACATCTTACCTCAATATTAATGTTGATTTGTTCTTGAACATGTTTCAAAACAATTCTGTTTTATCGTCAGCTTTTCCAGACTGGTTTTATTTTGACGATAAAACAGAATTGTTTTGAAACATGTTCAAGAACAAATCAACATTAATATTGAGGTAAGATGTTCAGACTAAAAATAATATAATTAAAATAACCTCAAAATATAACTTCCTAAAATTAAATATTAAACTTTTATCACTCACCTCATATTCTTCTTCTATTTAAACTAGTTTCAGAACTTTTTACTTCAGTTCCATCTTCAGTAATTTTGTGACCGTTGTTCTGTTGTCTTGAAGAGTCGCCTCATGTTCCCTCTGTTGGTAGACTGAAAAACCTCAAAATCAAGTCATTTTCCCCGAGAATTTCAAAGTTTGTTAATTTATTTTAATTATTATGAATTAGGATATTAGACTCACCTCATAATAATTGTGAAAAAAAGAAGTTTGGGAAAACCCAGGAAGATATTGTCTCAACGTCAGAATGAATTAAAGCCCAAACTATGATTATTATGATAACTGATTTTTTCGCCCTCAACTCGTGTCCAACTCATAGTCGGGTTGAGGAATGAGATGAGATGAAGCCCCTATATTTATAGAGGTCTATGAACTACAAGGGTGCCGGCCGACCACTCCTGACGCACCGCCACAGGGGCAGATGAATGAAATGAAATGAAATGAAATGGATGAGATGAGTATGGAGAAACGATGGATTGAAATTTGTGGCAGGGGAAAACAGGAGAAACCCCAAGAAAAACCTGCCCAAGCTCCGTTTTGTCTATTACGAAACCCACTTGGAGTGACCAAGACTCGATCTTGGGACCCCCGCGGTTAGAGGCCGATCGTCTCACTGCTGCGCCACAGAGCCTCCCTATGATAACTAAATATTATTAGCAAATTTACTTTGAACAAATTTTCAATAAACGCAGTATTTTTTAATGAAAAAATAAAACTGTGAATTTGAAAGGATTAAAAAGTTTATTTTTGTTTTATCTTTTACGGTTTGTAATTATATTGTATTGAAAGTTATATCTAAATAATTTTTTTCTAATGATTTATTTTAGAATGATGATGATGCTGAGCGTATGGAACGACGGCAGACTGCTGAAATTGAAATGCGCCAACGTGATAGTTTACCAACATCAGCTTCAAGACAAACGTAAATCTTTATCTCCCATCGATTGCAGGAATCTCTCCTACTCAACTGGCAGAACATTATACCAACTGCATTAAATTGTCAGCTCAAATGTAAGTTTGATTCCATTGATTAATGGCATAGTCCATTGTTGAGTCATAGCCTCTCCTTTGTCAGGAGTTTATAGACCAAGTTCATTTTTATTTATCTTATTTGTCCAAATGGCATGAGTGGCATGCGGTCAACACACCAACTCAATGAGACATCTAGTAGGCAACTAAGATATTGTTTATTTTTTATTTCACTCACCTCATACTTCAACGAACATTTTTCGAAAACTAAAATAAAAATTAAAAGATACTTGAACTATCTACATAACTAAGATATTACTAGGATGTTTGAGATCAGTCGGTAAATTTTGCTTAGAGGCCTCTTTTTTCAGGCTTAAGGATCTTTTACGAGCCTGAAAACCTTCAGACTTGGGACCCACGGCTTTGGTGCATGGGAATTTACAACATATATAAGAGAAAAATTTGCATTTAGATTGTAACTCGCCCCGATAGCTCAGTCGGTAGACATTGGCCCGGAAAGCCAAAGGTCCTTGGTTCGAGTCTCAGTCTGGGCATATAATTTTCTCTTCAAATTTAAATAGAAAAGTGTTCCTTACCTTCTAGTACATTTTGATATGAGTTTCATATACATTGCAGACAGACTGATATAGAATGGATTGCAATAATACAGTATGTATTTGAAATGGGTAATTCAGATTTGAATGTGTTTATGACCTGGATGCCCTAGACAGCACCTGTTATAATTTAGGCCATGCTTTAACGTCCTTCTCTCACCCCTTAAGATACCTAACCTAATACTTACAACTACCACTCATCAGTGGTTCCACTTTGCAGTGATGCCACGTTTACATTACTTTTAAAAATAGGATTTTAAAATTAAACCATTTTATGCTATGTTAACATACACATACCTATAAAAAGATTGGATAATTGATTTGACAACTTTGGAATATCTCAGTCTCTTTCTCGCTAATGAAGGTTGAAAGGCAGTCGGCTTCTTTTGTTAAGTGACACTCAGGAGGGCTGTTGAAACCAAAGATTTTTGAGGCCATTAAAGCAAGGCACAAACTATAATAGATTACAATATTATAATGATATTGTGAAAAGAAAAATTAATGTCCGGATCAGGAATCGAACCGTGGACCTCTCGTATTCCGTACGAGCGTGCAAGACCACTACACTATCTGAGACGTGATACAAACATTAATAATTCTTTTCACATTTACAAGTCTATAATTCTCGTTTCGTCCACTGTCAGGTAGATGTCTCCACCAACGTCAATGGCCGGCTTCATTTAGAAGTATCTATGTTTGAGAATTTTACACCATCACTTTTATTAGCAGTAATCGATGTTATTAACACTTTCCAATATTGTTATTTTAACACAGTTCCAATAATGGATCATATTATAATGATATTGTGAAAAGAAAAATTAATGTCTGGATCAGGAATCGAACCGTGGACCTCTCGTATTCCGTACAAGCGTGCGAGACCACTACACTATCCGAGACATGGTACAAACATTAACAATTCTTTTCACATATATAAGTCTATAATTCTCGTTTCGTCCACTGTCAGGTAGATGTCTCCACTAACGTCAATGGCCGGCTTCGTTTAGAAGTATCTATGTTTGAGAATTTTACACCACCACTTTTATAAGCAGTAATCGATTTTATTTAACACTTTCCAATATTGTTATATTACCTTTACATTTTATATTGTATTGATAAACATTTTCATTGTTATAGAAAATCAACACCAGAAATGCATTTAGTTTACAACTAATAGATTATATGGCTATGATGCTGAAAAGAAAAGATTCAAAAATGGATAATTTTCAGGTAAGTAAATATTTAAATCCCTTGCATCATAATTATTGCCATATATTAAAGAAACTACTATATTTTCTTATATACTCTATGCAGTTTTTTGGAAAAAAAACAGAGTATGCATCAGACTTTGTATGCTTGTAAAGCTAGAAGCCTTTCATATTACATTTTTATGTCCACTGCTGTGGTCTCGAGGTAGTATGCTTCCTCGTCATGCAGCTGGCCTGGGTTCGATCCCTGGCCGGGACAAGTTTCCTGGGTGATGGTTTTTTTTTTTTAGTTTTTCCTCACCTATAAGACAAATGTCAAAACTTTAATGCCCAAACGGTCCCTGAACATCATCTGGCCATCATTAACATCATCAACTTCTATCATATATCATCGGGGCAGCATAACTCCACCTTCTAGATGCCCCCAAACTCAATAACACCATGCCAGCAGAAAATACCAATAATTAAAACATTTTGTCTGTTCATTCTTACCTCTTAGAGTTGTTTTTGTTGAACATATTGTTTCAGAGCTTCTTAGCCCCATCGTCTGTAATCGCTGACGATGGGACTAAGAAGCTCTGAAACGTATGTTCAACAAAAACAATTCTAAGAGGTAAGAAATGAACAGACAAAATGTTTTAAATTATTAAACAAACCTCTTAATGTTACTTCCTATTGTATTTTAAAATAAAAGAAAATGTCAGATTGTCGAAATGACAACATGGTGGCATTGAATAAAAAAATTAAATTACATTTTTATTTGCCCATAAGGTAATTTCAAAAATAGTAGCTAATAATATTTAAAAAATTTTAAGTCCACACTTGGTAATTTTTTTTAAGTCCATTCAGTTCCACCGGGAACGTAGCACCCTCAAAAGCTGTCTCATTGTGAGATCAAGGTAAAGCAAATACTGCGCTCTTGCCTGAAGGACAAGAATACATTTTTCAACATCAAAAATTAAAATATACACACAATATCAGCACACAACCTTCCAGCTTGTAGTGTTTCCTCAAACAACTACGCTAAGGCATGCTTCAAATCATAACATATTTTCTATTGGGTCAGAATTAATGGGAAACCTAATTAAAATAGAAATACAGAAAAAAAATTTTTTGCACGGTAGTGCATTCTGTTGTACTTACAGCAATGGCAACCATGATTCAAAGTTCAATTTCCTAAATTTTGGGGTTGCCAGCCTATAAATAACTATACTGTAATATTACAAATTACATACCTAGTTGGGAAGTAAAACCACTGCCCTTTGTGTATACTACATACAATGTAAGTAAAGTAAAGTGATCCCACTACAGGCCTCAGGAGGCCCTTGGGGTAGTGGGAGGTTAAGGCTCCCACTTTTCTGGACAATCAGCACTTGATGTCAGCCGGGTTGTCAGCCCTGCGTGACGGCCGCCTTTACCCCCAGAACAAGTGTTTGGTACTCATTTCTGTTAGATGCTGAGTTGACCCCAAGGCCATAGTGCTGCCAGAAGGTTTGGTTCAGTTTAAAAATCCTGACCCCAACGGGACTCAAACCCTCGACCTTCTGACTTGTAGTGTAGTGCCTTAACCACTATGCTACGGCATGCATGTATATATAAAAATATATCCAAAAGGTAGTGTTAATATACATTATAAAAAACAAATCACTGCATTTTAAATGAACTGAATTTTATTTGAAACAATATAAAGCAATAAATTTGTATTTGCCATCATTTTATCCATGATTGGTGTCACGGCCAGCTGTAGTCTCAATTAAATTATTTTCAGCATTTACCATATAAACATTAGTCAGTGTTTATAACGAATGCAAATATTTCCAACAATCATGTTATATTTTAATATTTATTAATAAATTTGGGAATTTTTAACATTATGAGGTTCAGTTCATAAGAATTAAATGAATCGTGATTTCTTCTTACCTCATACTTCTATGTTTTCTAAACACAGCACTGCAGTATCAGCGACCATTGTCACCATCTTCAGTTGTTTTCACGACTGTCAATTTTTTCTTTTGCCGGTAATTATACAAACTGTCATCTGTGGTTTTTTTGAAGGAATTATTTTCTAAACTGCCATCTGGTGTTCTTTTGAATGAATCATTTTCTAAACTGCCATCTGTTGTATTTTTTTAAGAACATTGTAATCAAGCTCGGTTTGTCTGGAATCTCGAGACAATGGTCGGTGATACTGCAGTGCTGTGTTTAAAAAATCATAGAAGTATGAGGTAAGAAGAAATCACAGTTCATTTAATACTTTATATTATATTATATTTATTATTTTGAAACCACCATCGTGCAAAAATAATGTACAATGACACATTTGTGAATGAGTGTTCACAGAATATCAGAAATTAAAAACCTCGCTTCTGTAAAAACCAATTCTCAACCTTTCGTTGTAATATATATATATTTCTTGCTCCAAAATAATGCCTGCTTGTCTCATTCATGTGTTGATATGTACACCTATCAATTATATAGTAGCTTCATAATATTTTTGTGTCATAATTTTCATATTTTGTTATTATTATTGGTATAATTTTCTTCATATAATTCCTTTCCGTAGTCATCGAGTTTAAACGTTACATGTATCTAAAATTTGTTTCATTTGAATGAAGTCTAGCTTTCATAATAAATACTAAAGGAATTTAATTTGTTAAAGGTTGCAAGCACAACATTGGATGCAAGTACAAAGATATATGCATGTCGTGTTGATTCTGTGCATACAGATGTACTTAAAATGGCTGGTGGACTCGCTTTGAGTTTTGGTAAGAATAAAGCAGCAGTCAGCAATGATGCTGGTGACGATGATCCAGAAGAATCATCTTCAAATCTTAGAGCGAAGAGAACTAGAAAGGTAAACAAGTTTGAATAATAATACAGGGCTATTCAGAAAGAAAGAACAGACTTCAAACATTTATTTCTTCCAAACCATAAAAAATAGAAATATAATTCCAACTTTTCTGGAAAGAGCATAATTTGAAGTTCCTATCATAGCCACATTGGTGCTGTTGCTTGTCATGTTGGATTGGAAGAGGAGGAGCAGAAGATCAACTTCATTACCGGTGGCCTCCCATGTCACCAGACCTAACCCTGTATGATTTTTATCTGTGGGGTTACGTAAAAGACTGTGTTTTTATCCCCCCTGTGCCTGACACTCTTGAAAATCTGCGACATTGAATTGTTTAAGCTGTGAATTCGATGACTAGAGACCAGCTGATTCGTGTGTGGCAAGAAATCAGCCACTGTTTTGATATTTGTCGTGTAACTCATGGTGCTCATATTGAATGCATAAAATAGTGAAATTTGAACTTCTCTCTTTCCAGGAATGTTGGGATTGTGTTTTTATTTTTTGTAGTTTGGAAGAAATAAATGTTTGAAGTTTGTTCATTCTTTCTGAATAGCCCTGTATATAACAACCACCATAACAATAGAAAGTTTTTGAGAGAATACCATACATTACCCTAGCATTACCAAGGGGGGAGGGGGGGCTTCATAGGCCCACTGACTCAATATTTATATGTTAAATTAATATTAAGAAGCTAAAGCTGTTACTATGATTGAAATAAGTATATTAAAGTACACAACTAAATTATTGTAATCAAATGGTAAAGAGAAAAATTTATGCCTGAACCTGGAATCGAACCCCGAACCTTCAGCTTTCCGTGCTGATGCTCTTTACCATTTGATTACAATAATTTAGTTGTGTACTTTAATATACTTATTTCAATCATAGTAACAGCTTTAGCTTCTTAATATTAATTTAATAAATAATGCTATAGCTATGTGGAGTCCCTTCATGTCTTCTTCAGGTAGAAGCCATTCATTGTGTATTTATGAATGATGATTCATAGCATTTGAATGTGGGACCAAGACAGTAAGGTAAAGGAAGGATTTATGCTTCGATGGGAAGGAAGCCTGGATTAGCTCAATGATTAAGAGCGTCAGCACAGAAAACTGAAGGTTTGATTCCCGGTTCAGGCATACATTTTTCTCTTTACCATTTGATTTATATGTTGTATCCACATCCTTTGATATATGAACTTGAAATCAAATCTAATTGTTCATTACAGCATTTATAATTGAGTGATTATAGAATTTGTTAATTAAAATTTATTAAAATTCATTTATTTGATTTTAAGTTGGGAAAATCAACTGTTACCTGCTCTCAGTGCAGCAAACACGTCTGTGGGAAACACAGCAAGAAGACAGTGTTCTATGAAAAATGTGTTTTAGAATGAGACAGTAAATTTGGTTTGCTTCTATCATCATCATCATCATCCTGCCAGGTATTAGTCCTAGAAGAACTGTTATGGCCTGAGAAAGCGGTTTTCGTGCCATCTTTTCATAGGTCAACCAAGTGATCGTTTTCCATTTGGACAGAAGTTCATTATTGCCTTGGGGATCCTGGATCTAGCCATTCTTGAGACATGTTCCTTCCAGTTTAGCTGATATCTGGAGATGTCCAGTATTGGTGACACATTAAGTTCTTGAAGGATTTCTACATTTTTCTTTCGATCCCATTTGGTGTAGCCAGCTGTTGGGCGCATAAATTTCATCTCACAAGCTGTTGGTCTGCTTTCATCTCTCGTCCTTATAGTCCATACTTCACTCCCATAACATAGGACTGGTCGAGCCATTATTTGATAAAGACGAGTACGAGTTGATTTTTGCACTAATGAAGATTTTAAAACTCTATTAATGATTCCCATTGATTTGTTGAATTTCACAATTTTCTCTGATAAATCCAAATTTTCAACAAAAGAGAGTTTATATCCTAAATAAGTAAACTCATTAACTCTCTCTAAAATGTTATTTAAACAAATTTTGCTTGGTATTGGGGATTTTCCACAAAAGGCGGTTTGCTTCTAGTCGACTGAAATTAGTTATTTTTATAAAAAAAACAATTATGAACGTTACTAGGGGAAAAAATATACAAAGTGAATTTTATGATTTGTTGATTTTGTTCCTATTATAATTTAATTTTTTATTATCCAGTATACAAAAATAATGTCTGAGCAGTTCTAAGTGTTGTCAGTGGTATCAAAAGTAAATAAACTTTCATTATGACAAATTAAATTGCCACTTTCTTTCTGGGCCTCTAAAGAGTTGATTAGAATATAATGCATTGTCTTAAAGACAGAAAGATGTAAATACAATTTTTGTTTTGATTGGAATTTGCATCAGTGTTGATTAGTATTTCGTCTTGTACAGTTTGCATGTCTTGCACTCTGAAATTTATAAAATTAATTAATGTGCAATACATTATATTGAATGAGAAAGCCAGAATCCAGCAATGGTAACCCACTGTATGGAGTAGATGGACTCCTTGCATAGGAGTGGAGTGGAATAAGGTGGGACGCAGTACCAGGGGTACCAACCTCACACATCAATAAAAATATATTGTGTATTACAAATATAATACTAGTCGACAAATATACCTTATATTTGAAGAGAGAAATTTTTTTTTCTAGACTGAGACTCGAACCCGGGACCTTTGGCTTGCCAGGCCAAATGCTCTACCAACTGAGCTACTGAGGCGAGTTGCGTTCTAGATGCAAATTTTTCTCTTATATACGTTGCAATTCCCTCTTGCCAAATGCTTTTGAAACCATTGTTTCTATCTTTGCAAATGGCTGCTTCTTAGTTAAGAAGACATTTATTGGGAATTTAACATTACTTTATAAAGCTAGTAATGCTTCTAATGATGTTTTTATTATTGATTTAACATTTCTCACTGAAAGATAAATTATATTTGAAGAGAAAAATTTTCGCCTGGACCGAGACTCGAACCCGGGACCTTTGGCTTGCTGGGCCAAATGCTCTACCAACTGAGCTACCGAGACGAGCTGCGATCTAGATGCAAATTTTTTTCTTATATACGTTGTAATTCCCTCTCGCCAAATGCTTTTGAAACCATTGCTTCTATCTTTGCAAATGGCAAATTACAACGTATATAAAAGAAAAATTTGCATCTAGACCGCAACTTGCCTCAGTAGCTCAGTTGGTAGAGCATTTGGCCTGGCAAGCCAAAGGTCCCGGGTTCAAGTCTCGGTCTAGGCGAACATTTTTCTCTTCAAATATAATTTATCTTTCAGTGAGAAATGTTAAATCAATAATAAAAACATAAATATACCTTATTAATAGAAATAAACAAATTACTTTTTTTAAGGAATCCACGCTATGAGGTATACTTAGGTAAAAATTGTATCACTCATCTCATATTGTTCTTTTTTAAACTACAGTAGTTTCAGAACTTTACACTTCAGTTTCATCTTCAGTAATTTCATAACCGTTGTTCTGTCGTCTTGAAGAGCTGCCTTTCGCTCCCTCTGTTGGCAGACTGAAAAACCTCAAAATCAGGTAATTTTCCCCGGGAATTTCAAAGTTCATTAATGTCTCCTTTTTGTTTTCTTGAATGTAGATTTTTTCCCAAACAGTGAGTTCTTTTGGTTTTTCTATTTGTTTTAATAATTTAGCCTTCTTTTTGATAAGATGTTTTTCGGACCATGCATGGGCAGCCACTGCAGATTTTTCTACTTCCCCTTTCTTGACTTCCTGAGATGTTCTTTCACTCTGGTTTTCAAATTTCTCTTTGTTTTTCCTTTCTCACATTCTTCACATTTAATCTGATTAATCCCTGATTTGTTTTCTTCCTCTTCTATTTTTTCATTTTTATTAGATTTTTTTTTATTTCGACATAAGGTTCGCACCTAAAAATGATTGTAGCATCAGTAGATTAATTAGATTTAACAAAAATGAGAAAATAGAAGAAGGAAACAAATCAGGAATTTATCAGATTAAATGTGAAGAATGTGAGAAAGTCTACATAGGAAAAACTAAGAGAAATTTGATAACCAGAGTGAAAGAACATCTCAGGAACATCAAGAAAGGGGAAATAGAAAAATCTGCAGTAGCTGCCCATGCATGGTCCGAAAAACATCTCATGAAAAAATTATTAAAACAAATAGAAAAACCAAAATAACTTACTATGTGGGGAAAAATCTATATTAAAAAAAACGAAAAGAAGAAATTAATGAACTTTGAAATTCTGAGGGAAAATTACCTGATTTTTCAGTCTACCAACAGAGGGAGCGAAAGGCAGCTCTTCAAGACGACAGAACAATGATCACAAAATTACTGAAATATAAAGTTCTGAAACTAGTTTAAAAAAAGAAGAAGAATATGAGGTGAATGATAAAAATTTTACCTAAACAAATAATTATTCACAGCTAAACTAGTACAATTTATACTAACGAGAAAAATATCTTTATATATTAAATTTAGGAATTTTTAACATTATGAGGTTCAATTCATAAGAATTAAATAAATCGTGATTATTTCTTACCTCATACTTCTATGTTCCTTTAAACACAGCACTGCAGTATCGGCGACTCCTTGTCACCATCGTCAGCTGTTTTCACGATTGTCAATTTTTTCTTTTGTTGATAATTATCCAAACTGCCATCTGTTGTTCTTTTTAAGGAATTATTTTCTAAACTGCCATCTGGTGTTCTTTTTAATGAATCATTTTCTAAACTGCCATCTGTTGTATTTTAGAAGAACTTTGATATCAAGCTTGGTTCGTCTGGAATTTCGAAGTTCATGGTTCTAGTATGGTTTTTTTGAATATATATTTTTTCCCAAACTGTTAAATCTAAAGGTTTAGATAGATGTTTCAAAAGTTTTGCTTCTTTTTCAATCCTATGATGCTCTAATAAACTATGTGCTGCTATAGCTGATTTGTCAATTTCTCCATTCTCTATGTTTCTGAAGTGTTCTTTTTTACGAGTTTCCTTTTTGTTTTTCCTATATATATCCTGTTGCAATCTTTGCAATCAATTTGATAAATTCCATATTTTTTGTTGTCTGGGGTGTTAAATGTATTATTCGTTAACAGAAGATTACCCAGGCTGAATTTGTTAATTGGAGCCAATGTTATATTAAATTTTCTGAAAATTTTTTGAAACTTATTATGAACTTCAGGATGGTAAGTAAATTTCTTGAATTTTACATCTTTCTTGAAGGTTCGGAGTTGAATTCTCGGTTCAGGCAGATATTTTTCTCTTAATTTATAAAATAATCTGGATTAAATGGGATATGGTATAAAGAACTCGTGAGTCACCACTGCAGTTGAACTAAGAAAGGTTGACTCTGTTTTGTATTTTGCAGTAATTCACTATCTAAAAAGTCACGTGAATTGGGGGGTGACATTATGAACAGATACATTGCTGTATTAAAAATGAAAGTAAGGAACACCTGTGTAGTGTCAAAGGAATCTACAAGACTATTTAACTCATGCCACAAATGCTAGTCAATGACCAATCACGTTTCAATGAATGTTGTTTTACAACCAATGACAGTCGTGTTTCTCCTCGCTCTTTATCGATTTATCTTTATCAGCTCCTGCTTTTGTGATAAAGAAATAAAGAAAGCTCCTCCTTTTTAATGATCTGAACAGGTCAAAGCATTATTTTTCTCCAACAAATACATTGAATATAGCAAATAATGAAAAGATTCCTTGATTTTACTGAGTTGTTTACTAAAAAAATAAATGAATAACCCGTAATGTTGATTATGATATATAGTTTTATGTGTTTCATTATTCCACTTGGGTGCACTCTTACAATATTGTGATCTTATTTGGTAATAAATAATATGATCAAGCACCAGTGAATGAACATAACCTCACATTTCTGATTTGTTTTCAAACATCGCCGTTTACATTAAATATATAAATATTTTAAAAGAACTATAGTTAAACAATGATTTGTGAGTAAACAGCTTAATTTTATTCGTTAAATAGTCCTAACAAATGCCACTCTTGATTTCCAAATTCTCTAGATAAATTGGAAATCACTCGTGGCATTACTTATGATAATTTCTCTCTCTCTCTCTGGATATTTTTTAAAGTGGATTCATCAGCTTTTTTTTTCTTTTGTTTCAGTCAAAAAGCACAATTGCTAGCAATGTTGAAAGCTTGAATGGGAAACCAGAACTCAATTACAACATAGATCCATTTTTCATGAGGTCCACTTGTAAGTTGAGTGACTGTCAACCAGGAAATAGTCACTTTATTATGAGTTTGAAAGTTGACAGTAACTGTTCTTTAATGCTGAATTCAGATACACCATTCTGGAATACAGGAGCGGGTGATACAGCTGAAGATACTATTGTTCCTTTACCAACCATACCAGGTAATAGTTACTATAACAATAAAACATTGATTAATTAAATATATGTAGGAAATAACACTATGAGTATTTGATGATCTTGATGAAGATTTTTGGGCTGTAGGCCGAGGTCGTGAGGCTTGTAGTTCCCCGACGTTTCGCCAGAGACTGCGTCTGGCATCCTCAAGGGTTGTCTTGAGACTGGCAATTCTGTCCTATTTATACGTTCACCACGATGTGTTCGTAAGTTATATCTGCCTTCTGACTGGTCAGCGTTATAGACTTCCAATGCTCCAATGAGATTGCTGTTTGATGATCTAGTCGACTGTACGTTATATCTGCCTTCTGATTGGTCAGTGGTAGGGGCTTCCCTTGTTCCAATGAGATTGCTGTTTGATAGTGTAGTCGACTATACTTGTAGAGGTTTACATTTTGCGTTTTTTTAGAACCAGTATCCATACTTTGTTGACTTTTAATGATTCTTCTTTTCTATTGAAACTGTTTTTATGTTTGAATATTTCGTCTACAATGACAAGCCATCAAGTGATTGCAAACAGATTGGGAATATTCCTTAAAACTGTAAACACCATAAAAAACAAAGATTTAAACATGGAGAAGTGCCACAAAAGCAGGGTTCATAAATTGTTGTGCTACGTCACATTGCCGAACGCCGCACCAACAGCAGGAAACTCTATGAAAAGCACCTGGCAGGAGAAAAATGGAAATTTTTGGTCACACTTGATGAAGCATACATTTATCTAGGAGACTGCAACAAACCCCGGGCAATTTACTATAGAGAAAGGGGTGAAAACATTTTCAAAAGTGGTATGCCGAATGCGGAGAAAGTTTCTCCAAGGGATAGTATCGGTCCATCGCAGGGAACGGAATTGGTTACAATGGAAAACTTACCATTCGTTTAGGAGCTTAGAGTAGTAAACAAGGCAAAAAATCAACTCCCAGTAGTACTACCAGGAAGAAGTTCTCACCCCCAATTTACCACAGACCGACCAACTCAATCCACAGCCTATCTATGGTACCAGACAACAAAAACAAAGTCTGCGGTGCACCAAGACAAGGCCTCCAGTCACTATGGAGTTCACCCCCCCTTTCGCGTTCCTGGAGAGAATGGAGCAGAAAACTGGAAAGATACATGCTATTCCATTCAGCAACATCCCAGTGAAGTCTCTCTGATTGCATCAACGATGGACTTTTGTGCCTTTGGACTCTTCAAAAGGGCACTGGGAAACAGGCGTTCTAGAAAAATAGACGGTCTCTGGAAAGCGTGTAAAGAGGCGTGGGAACTTCTAGACATGGCTGTGCTGCGTAAGAGTCTTCTGCAGTGGACACTCCGATGTCGAGCCATAGCTCGGGTGAAGGGCCATCAAATAGAGCATGATCGATAGTAGAGACACGGCTTTTCTTAAGGTAAAACTTAAAAATCATTTGTTATCAGAGATCAGAAACAACCCTCCGTATTACAATTCTCTTTTAACCTAAAACCTTCACGGGAAACTCCTGAACATTTTGCAAAAAATCCCATGATAATTGGATGAATGGTATGGCAGGGCATAAAGGACAAACAGACATTCATTTTTATGTACATAGATAAATAATGAATGGAATGTAGTATAATATTCCTTCTCGCTTTTTTCGTGTTGAGACTTGAAAGTAGTTTTGAAGTTCCTTAGGACAGGTTACTGGCCCGACGCTAAGTAGTCCAGTGGTAGGGCTGCTACCTTTTAGTCTCTGGACAGACATTAGGATACCGCATTTACTCAGTACCTGATGGAACGGTTATACCGCCGTGACTCGGTCTTCTGGATGGTGTTTCTCTTGAGGCCGAAACAGGTCAACAAATGGCCTAAATTCGTGAATGTACTATGATGATGATGATGTAATATAATATATAATTAATATATAATATAATAAATTTGGAATTTTAACATTATGAGGTTTCCTTATTAAGAATCTCAAATGAATCGTGAATTCTTCTTACCTCATATATCTATGTTTTTTTTTTAAGCACAGCACCGCAGTATCGGAAAAACATATTCTCCATCATCAGCTGTTTTCCCAACTGTCATTTTTTTCTTTTGCCAGTAATTATCCAAACTGCCATCTGGTGTATTTTTGAAGAACTTTATAATCAAGCAAACTTTGTAATGAAGCAAAGTTCTTCAAAAATACACCAGGTGGCAGTTTAGAAAATTACTCCTTCAAAAGTACACCAGATGGCAGTTTGGATAATTACCGGCAAAAGAAAAAATTGACAGTCGTGAAAACAGTTGATGATGGAGAAGATGTTTCTTCGATACTGTGGTGCTGTGTTTAAAAAAACATAGATATATGAGGTAAGAAGAATTTACGATTCATTTGATTCTTATTAGGAATGCAATATATTGTGTAAACATATTTACTCATGGAAAACTGTTTTTATTGTATGTTTATATTTCAGATCTTAATAACAAGTCCATCTGTCCAATATTTTCACACTTTCGTTTCACATCATGGTCAGAAAGTGCAGAAAATGAAACTGAATATTCATTACCCGCAAGAATTGATGATCCAGAAGATGATTTTGCATTTAATGTAAATGTAGTACCTGAACCAGTTCCCATGTTTGAAATGAACTGCCAGTAGACAACTTTGAAGGTGAGTTCATATATAAAGTTGGGATTTTTTACATTATGAGGTTTTCTTAATAAAAATGAAATTAATCGTGAATTCTTCTTACCTTGTACATCTATGTTATTTAACACAGAACCGTGGTATCGGGAATCATCATTCCCATCTTCAGCTGTTGTCACGACTGTCTATTCTTCATTATGCCGGTCATTTTCTAAACTGCCACCTGGTGTTGATTTGAAGAACTTTGTAATCAAATTTGATTCGTCCGGAATCTCAAAATTCATGGTTCTAATATTTTTTTTTAATATATATCTTTTCCAAAACTGTTAATTCCTAAGATTTAGATAGATGTTTCAAAAGTTTAGCTTCTTTTTTTCAATTCTATGATTCTCTAACAAACTGTGTGCTGATGAAAGATGTATATTTAAAAAAAAAATATTAGAACCATGAATTTTGAGGTTCTGGACAAACCAAATTTGATTACAAAGTTTTTCAAATCAACACCAGATGGCAGTTAAGAAAATGACCAGCATAATGAAGAACCGATAGTCATGACAACAGCTGAAGATGGGAATGATGATTCCCGATACTGCAGTTCTGAAGATAGGGATTCAGATATACCTTGTCTGTTTAACCATGAAGTTGAGGAAAAGTCAGTTTTTTATTTTATGTCTGAAAAAAAAAAAATATATATATATATATATATATATATATATATATACACATTTTGGGTCATTGTAGGCCAGAAAATGGTGGATTTTATTAGTTCTTTTTCAACGTTTTTTTTTATTGGTCCTTTTTTTTAGCCTTTTTGAAGATCCTAATGTCTTTTTTTTTTTTTTGCAACTTTACCTTTTTTTGACTACATTTATACCATTTGTATAATTCAAGAATCTACAATACCAACTTCTATTAAAAACACTATCTAGTTTTACTTTCTAAAGACTTTTCACATTCCAAACACTTTTGTTCCACAAGAAACTATTTTACCTTCACAAAATATCCCATTATTTTTAACCATCAGCCTACTGATCGCCTGAACTATTGTATTTGGACTTCAGACTTTCTAAGAAGTTGCCACTTTGTAAAAATTACCTTTAGCAGAGGGTGAAGGCAGTGAGGTTGTCTTTATTCATTCATTAGCAACTGCAACACTTTTGATGCCCTTTTTCAGGTTTTAGGTATTTTTTTAGGATAACTTCAGGTCTTTTTAACCTTTTCACTGCTGAGATATTTCCAGCCTTTAAAACCCTCCTTGCTCAATGCAGGGAGAAATATGGAAAAAGTTTATTTAGGTTCCTAAGAGGTGGCAGTATATGCCTGCTTAGTTTGAAAGCAATGCAATACATATTATATAACTAGCAGGTGTTTGAAGTTGAGAATGGATATACACACCCATAGCACGGCAAGCATTTTCTTTACCAACGCATATACCCGTTCGTAGCAGTGTAAAGGTTAAAGGTCTTTTATAGGCATTTTATAGGTCCTCAACTTCCGAGCCTTATTAATAATATACATTATATTATTTTTGGTCTGGACATCTTACCTCAATATTAATGTTGATTTGTTCTTGGACATGTTTCAAAACAATTCTGTTTTATTGTCAGCTTTCCCAGACTGGTTTTATTTATGTTGCATTATGTTGCACCACCTGGATGTCGATGTCAGCTCCATCCTATGGTTGGCCAAAGAACCTCCAAACAAGGTCACCCTCCATCGGAATATCAAAATTCATAAGTCTGTTTCTGTTCTTCTGAATATAATTTTTTTCCAAATAGTCAGCTCTTTTGTATTTCTAACTGTTTTAATAATTTAGTGTCTGAATTTATATTATGTTTTTCAGACCAAACATGAGCAGCAACTGCAGATTTTTCAATTTCTCCATTTTTAATATTTCTTATGTGTTCTTTGGTTCTAATTTTTAGGTTTCTTTTTGTTTTCCCTATATATATCTTTTCACAACCCATGCATTCAATATTCCTGACTTTTTATTTTTATCAGTTTTTTCATTTTTGTTGGTTTTTATTAGTTTATATAAACTGTAGTTTTTTTTGGTGCTAATTTAATATTAAACCTCTCAAATATATTTTGAAATCGACATCCAGGTGGTGCAACATAATGCAACATAAATAAAACCAGTCTGGGAAAGCTGACGATAAAACAGAATTGTTTTGAAACATGTCCAAGAACAAATCAACATTAATATTGAGGTAAGATGTCCAGACCAAAAATAATATAATTAAAATAACCTCAAAATATAACTTCGTAAAATTAAATATTAATAATATACATTTTTATAATTTCCTGAATAGATGATAATGATGCAGAATCAGATGAAGAGAGAGTTAGTTGTGCAGCAGCTGAGAAAAATTATCCTGCACATGTCATTGATCTCAGAAAACATCTTTCTACATTGCCACGAGAGTATTCTTATTTTAGAGATGGAGCTCTTGACTTATGGGCTGGTCCATCACACTGGAAAATCAGACCTTCAAAGCATACGTGTAAGTAAATTACTCATCACTTTTAATTTTTACAAATTATTCTATGTTACAAATCATAGTGTAAATATAATAGAATCGCTTACGGATCTGGCAGACTCCTGCCCGAACGTTTAATTCTCATGTCATGGCTGGACAATAAAAATATTCTTTTTTTTACCATAAAATTCACTAATTACGACGTAATTAGATACTTTTATATATTAAATTTGGGAATTACCCTCAGGGGTCCTCATCTAGGGGATATGTGGATGGCGACCACAAGGTGCCCAAGCTGAGCAAAACATTTCTTCCACTTACTTGTGTTTTGCACTCTTTTAACTTTACTATCTAACCTCTCTTGGTTAACTCTTGTTTTTTTCGACCCCGATGCTATTAGGGCATCCGAGGGCTAGGGAGTGTTTTCTTTCTTCCATTTTCTTCTTTTCTTTATTTTCTTTTCTTCTTAGAAAGCCTGACCAGAGGCTATAAGATGGCAGCCCCATCACTGGTCTTGCCTTCCTTTGGCCAGCAACCAATCGAAGGGACTATTATTATGCTTTCAAGTCTTATACGAGAATTTCCTGGAAGCGCTGGAGGGAAAATTTTCTATAGGATCGTAACAGGCCTTAGCCTAATACTTGGAAGGAAGAAGAGAAGAAGAAGAAATTTGGGAATTTTTAACATTATGAGGTTCAATTAATAAGAATTGAATGAATCGTGATTTCTTCTTACCTCATACATCTATGTTTTTTTTAAACACAGCACTGCAGTATCGGCGACCCATTGTCACCATCGTCAGCTGTCATCTGGTGTTCTTTTGAAGGAATTACCAGATGGCAGTTTGGAGAGTAATTCCTTCAAAAGAACACCAGATGGTAGCTTGGATAATTACCGGCAAAAGAAAAAATTGACAGTCGTGAAAACAGCTGACGATGGTGACAATGGGTCGCCGATACTGCAGTGCTGTGTTTAAAAAAACATAGAAGTATGAGGTAAGAAGAAATCACGATTCATTTAATTCTTATTAATTAGATACTATTTAATAAGTCCAAAAGAAAACTCCTCACTGCCATCTGTTGTGGCTCAAGAAGCATGCATGATGACATCATATTGTTTTCACGCGGAATATGTCATTAATGCATATGATTACACATTTATTTAAGGATTCTATAATCACCATAGGATCTTCAATACTAAGCTCTCTTTGAGCTACTTAAATTAATAAAACAATATAATTACAATCACAATGAATCATGTAACAAAAAATTTAAAAATGTTTTTAAATTATTATACTGTCACCATTGATTAATTTTCCCTAAAAATGTTAAGCTATTAGCACATCTGACATAAAAAATTCCTATAACCCGATTGCAGCACCACCTACAAGTCCAATTATGAATCTAAACTATTCAGGGACTTTCTCAAACACACACAAAATATTTCATCAAAATCGGTCTGGTCACTTAGATAGCTTTTGATTTTGGGTTTCAAGTAAACCTCCACTTGTAATTGTTGGATTCTGCTCATTTTTTAAAATACCTACCTCTGTTTATTTTAATAGGATATACTGAGTTTGGTTGTAAAATATTTAAAAAATGTGACCACTAGAGTGATTTTTTAATTTTCAGTTCAGGTGAACTCATACACCTAATGGTTTTACAGAGTCCACTTGTGAATCTAAACCATCGAGGGATCCAATCAAACACACGTACAGAAGATTTACAATGTATACGTATAAAGATAAAACATTGATTAATAAATAATAAATCTGGGGCACAACAGCTCTGAAGAGCTAACACTGCCACCTCATCACCGCCACACCAAAAAATGCTCTGAAGAGCTAACACTGCCTCCCTCATCACCGCCACACCAAAAAATTTCCACCATAAACACAGACACCAACACCACCTACACCACAAACACTACCACCACCACCATCAAAGAGCAACACCATCACCAAAATACCATCATCATCATCACCACTGACAAAAAAAAATGCCACCAACAATACCTAAATACAACATCAAAATAAACACCAACATCAGCTCATTACAACCATTACCAACTCCAACAACAATACCAGCACCATCACTAATATTACCTCCATCACCAGCAAGTCTAACACTTAATAGAATCATCACCAACAACACTGCCACCACCTCAGAGTATCCAGAGGAGAAAGTGGAAAAGTTTCGCATACATGCCACAAGCAGCGCTAGTGTAGAACTAATTAACAACATCTACATTTTTTCAGTTTTTTTGTGGTACTAATATGAAATTCAGCACCATCTGGTAATAAAATTATGAATTATAATTATACACCACCATCTGATGAATAATTATGGAATTATTTGTACCCAGCCTCTCAGACCTAAAGATTTTTTTTAAATTTTAACAGAAGGGAAGAATGGAAATAAATAAAACGTGTTAATTTACTTTTGTTTATTAAAATTTAAAAATGTGCATTATGCGCTGTTTTAAATATGTACAATTGACCTGCCCCTTTATCCTCATATACATATTTTATACAATATGTATTATGTTGTATACAATATTTATTAAAGAACCTTAGCCATGTCGTACATCTGAAATCCATTATAAAATCTCACTCACTGTTTTTAAATGTTTATTAGAAATGGCTGTACACTAACATCACTGTTCCTAACCTAACAAATCTTAGAATTTTATCACTTCCAGTAAGTTTATCATAAGTAATGCCACGAGTGATTTCCAAATTATTGATAAATTGGAAATCACTCGTGGCATTTAATAGGACTATTTAATGAATAAAATTAAACAGTTTACTCACAAATCATTATTTAAATATAGTTATTTTAAAATATGTATATATTTAATGTAAACGGCGATGTTTGAAAACAAATGAGAAATGATTGGTACGCTTCATTTGCTTATTTTGTTCATCACTTCAACCAGATCATAATATTATTTATTGCCAAAGGATCGCAATGTTGTAAGAATGGACCCTAGTGGAGAAATTTATAACCAGCGTTATAAGTATTAATTAATTTCTGACATCCTATGATGTAAATATGTCAATTATATTTTTCTGCAACGTCATTTCCTGGAAAATAATTCGTTTAAGTGGTTTCTTTTTTTTTTGTGGTATAATCAATTGTTACAAATGTTTTTATATTATCTATCGCATGCGCTTTCTGCTGACATTCATGCACTATATATACAATCTGATAGCCATATTTCTTAGAGAGTCAATCACTGCAAAATAATGCTATGACCTATTCAAAATGTTAAAAAGGAGGTGCTTTCTTCATTATGATAAACTTTAGTTGGTAAATTCTAGGTGAAACACGACTGTGATTGGTTGTAAATCAAAAATCATTGAAATGTGATTGGTCATTGACTCCCATTTGGGGCATGAGTTAAATAGTCTTTGAAAATAGATTCACATTAGAAAAGTTAACAAGTTTGAATTTACTTACAAGTTAGAATAAAATAAAATCTAAGTAATGATTTTTAACTTTCGATAATATATAATTTTTACAGTACTAAAGGCAATAATGGATGGAAAATATTCCCATTGGTGCAGAACAAATTGAAAGCCATTGTTGCAGGTGTTTTGACACGAAATTCATTGTTGAATCGCAAAATAATACCATTGAGTATAGAGATAAAATTAATTAAAATCAATAAGCAAGTTTTCTTATAACTCTCGCTTAGCAGTAAGCAAGTTTTGAAAAAAAGATCACATTTTGACACATTACTATGAAGGCAATAATTAGATTTTGCTAAAACGCCTTTATCATCATGTAGAGCCTATTTTATGTTTATAGTAATAGATATTATTGCAGCCAATGGCCATGTAGAAAGATCGTATTTATGTGTTCAACTATTTTCATGTCTTACAGAAGTCTATTATCGAGGTTCCTAAGTTTTTACACTGACTTATTTAGGTTCTTCTAAATCACTTCTAGTCCATAGGTCATAATTGGTGTGATTTTTAAGCAGAAGATGGTCATTGCTGTCTCCAGAGTTAGTTTACTCGGGTTTTTAATACTGTTCATTGCTTTTCTGGCCGCTAAGTCATGTTCTTTGATGTGCTTATCAAAGGTGTCTCCTCGGCTCTGCAGCGTGATCCCCAGATATTTGAATTGGTTTACATTTTGCAGGGGTCTCCCTTATACTGAATTTAGTCATTCGCTGCGAGTCTTCCTGCTTTCATGAAGGTCATTTTTATGTCTATGAAAACATCAAAATCTCAATTTTGCAAATTTTTCACTTAGCAAGTTTTGAAAAAATATATTCCACAATGAACACAAAGATCACCATCAGTTGTTATTAATATTTAATTTTAGGAAGTGATATTTTGAGGTTATTTTAATTCTATTATTTTTAGTCTGATCATCTTACTTCAATATTAATGATGATTTGTTCTTGGACATGTTTCAAAACAATTCTGTTTTATCGTCAGCTTGTCTAGACTGGTTTGATTTATGTTGCATTATGTTGCTTTCAGCTTGTTTAGACTGGTTTGATTTATGTTGCAACATAATGCAACATAAATCAAACCAGTCTAGACAAGCTGACGATAAAACAGAATTGTTTTGAAACATGTCCAAGAACAAATCATCATTAATATTGAGGTAATATGATCAGTCTAAAAATAATATAATCACCATCAGTACTATTATTAAAACCATTCCTATCATGAAAGAGGAATGAACTTACGGAAGTCAAGTAAAAACATTAATTTTACATGGCATCACGCATTGTTACTATTAATGAAAATATGAACTGACTGGAAGTCAATAATTTAACTTAATTGTGTCATTATTTCCTTTCATCCTTCTAAAATTTTTACAACTCCCAAAAAATAAAAAATTCGTAATTCATAACAAATAAAGGCAAAAAAAAATAATAATAATAAAAAACTTCGCCATTTCAATCACAAAGATGTAATTCATAAATATTCACTTTTTAATTTAAGATGGACAAAACACATTTAAACACATTCTGCTACAGGTCTATGGGCTCTTGTAATATATACAGTATTAGAAAAAAAAAATATATATATATATTTATTTATATTTATTAGATTTAGGTGATGTTATTGGATATGTTAATAATGATAAAAAAATTATTTTTCCTGACAGCATGTGGTGCTGATAAAAGTATTGATGGTAGGAAGCAAAAATCAAAACAAAACAATAAGGACATCATAGATTTTCAGCAGACAGCAGATATTAGTGTATCAATAGAAGAAGAGAAATCATTTAAGTTAAATAAACAAACATTAGAAAGAGTGTGGAATGCTGAGAAAAATACCTATCCTTGTGACTTGCATTATGATTCTAAATATTTTCAAGAGTAAGTACAAATTTTATTTACATTCTTATTTTACAAATGATGTAACAAATTGTAGTAGATATATGTTTTTTTTACTTTTAATATTGGTAACGTAGACAATTATTTCTCAATTTTGAATTACAAAATCAAATCATTATTAATTATTATGAGTTAGGTATTTTGACTCACCTCATATTTTTTTTATTTTCTTGCACACTATAATTTTGTCACATTTATGCGACATTATTGATGTATCCTAACCTCATAGTGTTATTTCCTACAAATATTAAACCAAATCTTTATATTCTCTTGCAACTCAATAGATATGTATTACTATTCAATGAATAAATGAATGAGTCACTTCTTATCTTACCTCATAATTTGTTTTTTCAAAAAATGTTCAAGGAATTCAATATTACATTGGAATCGATAAATAAATTTATCCTTGGTAATCTATTAATAACCAATTAAAAAATTGAACACCCCAAACAGTAAAAAATCTTGAATTTATCAAATTAGTTGTAAAGACTGCAATAAAGTATACATAGAAAAAACAAAAAAGAATTTGGACATTCACGCAAAGGAACACCTTAGAAATATTGAAAGTGGTGAAATTGAAAAATCAGCTATTGCAACACATAGTTTGTTGGATAGTCATAAAATTGAAAGAAAAAGAAAGGCCAAACGTCTAAAACATTTGGAAAAACCTTTAGAAATATCAGTTTGGGAGAAGATATATATTCAGAAGAACAAATTTAGATCCATGAATTTCAAAATAAAACATTTTTGAAAGGTTGCCATGCAGCTGCTTCTTGCATATTTAACTTGTTCTGAAACTGTGTATCTTTCATCAGTTCCTTTATTTGAGGGCCAACAAATATCCCTTCTTTCAATTAGCTTCACTGATCCTTGGAAATTTATTTTTGAGGAAGAGAAATGCACTGCCATCACGATCCATTGCTTTCACAAAATTTTTAATCAAGCCTAGTTTAATATGTAGTGGAGGCAATAAGATTTTTTCAGAACGTACAAGTGGTTGGTGAAGAACATTTTCTTGTCCTGGATTAAGTGACTCTCTCTTTGGCCAGTTCTTTTTAATATAATGATTACTTCTATCTCTGCTATTCCACTTGCACAAGAAGCAGCAAAATTTAGTATAGCCAAGCTGTAACCCAAGTAAGATGGCTATAACTTTCAAATCCCCACATATCTGCCAAGAAAAATTGTCATACTTTATAGTGGATAGTAAGAGCTTCATATTCTCGTAATTTTCCTTCATACCAACTGTATGGGCTAAAGGAATGGATGGATATATATTTCCATTATGTAGTAACACTCCTTTCAAACTTGTTTTCGAGGAGTCTATGAATAAATGCCAATCCTCAGATTTATGCCCAACACCCAGTGACTGGAACAAATTCTCAACATCATTGCAGAAAACTAGGTCCTTCTCTTTAGAAAAGAAATCCTCAAATTCCTTTTGGCGATTGCAAAAGTTACTTTGGTGTCATCCTGCAGTAGCTTCCATCCTTTCAATCTTGAAGCAAGTAATTCTGCCTTGCTTTTACTTAAACCAAGATCCCGAACCAAATCATTTAAATCCTCCTGTGTTAGAAAGTGAGTTTCATTTATAGCATCATCTTCCGCAAAATCTGAATCATTCTGTAAATCCTGAACATCAGAAAGTTCTTCAATCATTGTTATGTGATCTGGTGGAATTGGTATGGGTAAACCTGGCCCATGAAGTACCGGTCGAATTGCTGAATCTAACATTGGATATTTAACGGTGTGTCTTGACTTGGAAGTTATTCCAGATATATTTGTCAAGCAGAAGTAGCAGTCTGTCAAATGATCCTTAGGTTCGCGCCATATCATTGGGACTTGCGAAAGGCATATGACGGGATCCTTTCAACCAGCCAGTTAATAGTGTTACACATTTGGTACAACAGATTTCCGGGGCCCATATCTTGTTCTGGTCTATTTTGTTGTTAAAATAACAGTGATAAGCTCTTCTTATTAGAGAGTAAACTTTCGCTTCTGCGCTTTGAAAGTGAGCTCACCCACACACGAAACAGAAGTTGTTTCTATCATTAACACACTTTCGAAACATATTTCTTATACAAATACAATTTTACTCTTATCTTTACAATACATTACAATACAATACACTACTTAGTCTTTACAATACACTTCTATCACAATTCACTTGACTACGGAAGTGAGCACAGAATTAGCTTCTTTCTTTTAAGAAAGCTTCTATTCAACTGCGAACTTAAAACATACAATCACAGTTTTGTAGGAGAATGTCATTGTTGTAAGTTATGAATTCAAGGCAACTATCGCAAAACATTATAAGTCCATTGTTGGCACATTGAAATTAAATATAAATGTAAAATAATCCTTCTAATCATCATGTTATATACCAAAAATGCTAATAAATAGGAAAATAATTATTTTCAAAATTACAAAAAAATGGAGGGTGATGGAAAATTTTTGACCTCATTTTTGGAATCAGCAGATGAAAATACATAAGAATCACCCAAAATCTTTAATGTAACAAATTCACTGTTGACCAATGTTATTATCATAGGTTACTTCCTTCAAATATTAAATAAAGGATTCTTTCTTCATAGTTAAATATGGGAAATAACATTATGAGGCTCTTAATTCAATGAATGAATGAGTCACTTCTTATCTTGCCTCATATTATTATCATAGGTTACTTCCTTCAAATATTAAATAAAGGATTCTTTCTTCATAGTTAAATATGGGAAATAACATTATGAGACTCTTAATTCGATGAATGAGTCACTTCTTATCTTACCTCATATTATTATCATAGGTTACTTCCTTCAAATATTAAATAAAGGATTCTTTCTTCATAGTTAAATATGGGAGATAACATTATGAAGGCTCTTAATTCAATGAATGAATGAGTCACTTCTTATGAGGCTCTTAATTCAATGAATGAATGAGTCACTTCTTATCTTCCTCATATTATTATCATAGGTTACTTCCTTCAAATATTAAATAAAGGATTCTTTCTTCTTAGTTAAATATGGGAAATAACATTAGGAGACTCTTAATTCGATGAATGAGTCACTTCTTATCTTACCTCATATTATTATCATAGGTTACTTCCTTCAAATATTAAATAAAGGATTCTTTCTTCATAGTTAAATATGGGAGATAACATTATGAGGCTCTTAATTCAATGAATGAATGAGTCACTTCTTATGAGGCTCTTAATTCAATGAATGAATGAGTCACTTCTTATCTTGCCTCATATATTATTATCATAGGTTACTTCCTTCAAATATTAAATAAAGGATTTTTTCTTCATAGTTAAATATGGGAAATAACATTATGAGACTCTTAATTCGATGAATGAGTCACTTCTTATCTTACCTCATATTATTATCATAGGTTACTTCCTTCAAATATTAAATAAAGGATTCTTTCTTCATAGTTAAATATGGGAGATAACATTATGAGGCTCTTAATTCAATGAATGAATGAGTCACTTCTTATGAGGCTCTTAATTCAATGAATGAATGAGTCACTTCTTATCTTGCCTCATATTATTATCATAGGTTACTTCCTTCAAATATTAAATAAAGGATTCTTTCTTCATAGTTAAATATGGGAAATAACATTATGAGACTCTTAATTCGATGAATGAGTCACTCCTTATCTTACCTCATATTATTATCATAGGTTACTTCCTTCAAATATTAAATAAAGGATTCTTTCTTCATAGTTAAATATGGGAGATAACATTATGAGGCTCTTAATTCAATGAATGAATGAGTCACTTCTTATGAGGCTCTTAATTCAATGAATGAATGAATGAGTCACTTCTTATCTTACCTCATGTATTATTATCATAGGTTACTTCCTTCAAATATTAAATAAAGGATTCTTTCTTCATAGTTAAATATGGGAGATAACATTATGATGCTCTTAATTCAATGAATGAATGAGTCACTTCTTATGAGGCTCTTAATTCAATGAATGAATGAGTCACTTCTTATGAGGCTCTTAATTCAATGAATGAATGAGTCACTTCTTATCTTACCTCATATATTATTATCATAGATTACTTCCTGCAAATATTAAATAAAGGATTCTTTCTTCATAGTTAAATATGGGAAATAACATTATGAGGCTCTTAATTCAATGAATGAATGAGTCACTTCTTATCTTACCTCATATATTACTATCATAGGTTACTTCCTTCAAATATTAAATAAAGGATTCTTTCTTCATAGTTAAATATGGGAAATAACATTATGAGGCTCTTAATTCAATGAATGAATGAGTCACTTCTTATCTTACCTCATATATTATTATCATAGGTTACTTCCTTCAAATATTAAATAAAGGATTCTTTCTTCATAGTTAAATATGGGAAATAACATTATGAGGCTCTTAATTCAATGAATGAATGAGTCACTTCTTATGAGGCTCTTAATTCAATGAATGAATGAGTCACTTCTTATCTTGCCTCATATTATTATCATAGGTTACTTCCTTCAAATATTAAATAAAGGATTCTTTCTTCATAGTTAAATATGGGAAATAACATTATGAGACTCTTAATTCGATGAATGAGTCACTTCTTATCTTACCTCATATTATTATCATAGGTTACTTCCTTCAAATATTAAATAAAGGATTCTTTCTTCATAGTTAAATATGGGAGATAACATTATGAGGCTCTTAATTCAATGAATGAATGAGTCACTTCTTATGAGGCTCTTAATTCAATGAATGAATGAATGAGTCACTTCTTATCTTACCTCATATATTATTATCATAGGTTACTTCCTTCAAACATTAAATAAAGGATTCTTTCTTCAAAGTTAAATATGGGAGATAACATTATGAGGCTCTTAATTCAATGAATGAATGAGTCACTTCTTATGAGGCTCTTAATTCAATGAATGAATGAGTCATTTCTTATGAGGCTCTTAATTCAATGAATGAATGAGTCACTTCTTATCTTACCTCATATATTATTATCATAGATTACTTCCTGCAAATATTAAATAAAGGATTCTTTCTTCATAGTTAAATATGGGAAATAACATTATGAGGCTCTTAATTCAATGAATGAATGAGTCACTTCTTATCTTACCTCATATATTACTATCATAGGTTACTTCCTTCAAATATTAAATAAAGGATTCTTTCTTCATAGTTAAATATGGGAAATAACATTATGAGGCTCTTAATTCAATGAATGAATGAGTCACTTCTTATCTTACCTCATATATTATTATCATAGGTTACTTCCTTCAAATATTAAATAAAGGATTTTTTCTTCATAGTTAAATATTGGAAATAACATTATGAGACTCTTAATTCGATGAATGAGTCACTTCTTATCTTACCTCATATTATTATCATAGGTTACTTCCTTCAAATATTAAATAAAGGATTCTTTCTTCATAGTTAAATATGGGAGATAACATTATGAGGCTCTTAATTCAATGAATGAATGAATGAGTCACTTCTTATGAGGCTCTTAATTCAATGAATGAATCACTTCTTATCTTTCCTCATATATTATTATCATAGGTTACTTCCTTCAAATATTAAATGAAGGATTCTTTCTTCATAGTTAAATATGGGAGATAACATTATGAGGCTCTTAATTCAATGAATGAATGAGTCACTTCTTATGAGGCTCTTATTTCAATGAATGAATGAGTCACTTCTTATGAGGCTCTTAATTCAATGAATGAATGATCACTTCTTATCTTACCTCATATATTATTATCATAGATTACTTCCTGCAAATATTAAATAAAGGATTCTTTCTTCATAGTTAAATATGGGAAATAACATTATGAGGCTCTTAATTCAATGAATGAATGAGTCACTTCTTATCTTACCTCATATATTACTATCATAGGTTACTTCCTTCAAATATTAAATAAAGGATTCTTTCTTCATAGTTAAATATGGGAAATAACATTATGAGGCTCTTAATTCAATGAATGAATGAGTCACTTCTTATCTTACCTCATATATTTTTATCATAGGTTACTTCCTTCAAATATTAAATAAAGGATTCTTTCTTCATAGTTAAATATGGGAAATAACATTATGAGGCTTTTAATTCAATGAATGAATGAGTCACTTCTTATCTTACCTCATATATTATTATCATAGGTTACTTCTTTCAAATATTAAATAAAGGATTCTTTCTTCATAGTTAAATATGGGAAATAACATTATGAGGCTCTTAATTCAATGAATGAATGAGTCACTTCTTATGTTACCTCATATATTATTATCATAGGTTCCTTCCTTCAAATATTAAATAAAGGATTCTTTGTTCATAGTTAAATATGGGAAATAACATTATGAGGCTCTTAATTCAATGAATGAATGATTCACTTCTTATCTTACCTCATTTTTTTTTAACACGGGAACTGCAGTTTTCAAGAGGAGTCCCTCTTATCTTCAGCCAATATTATGACATTAATAAGGATTTTTTCTTACATTGAACTCCTCAGTAGTAAGGAAGCAGATATTTTTGCAAAATGAAGGAACGAAAATATCACAACAACCCAATCCATCAAAACCTCTACATGCAGTAATAAGAGAAATTGAAATAAAAATCAATTAAACACACAAAAAATAATTAAAGACAAGAAATGTATTTTCATCATCTATTATGAGGTAAGATGAAAACAGACTCAACTTATATTTGTAGAGAAAAATTATGCGATCAGACTGGGGTTTGAACCCAGGACCTTTGGCTTTCTATGCCAATGCTCTACCTACAGAGGTACCTGAGCACTTCAATCTAAATGCAAAATTTTTTTATACATTGTTAATTCATGAAAGCCTTTGCTCGATTACGCAAATGGCAGCTTATTTAAGAAGACATTTATTGGGAGTTTAAACACTACTTTATAAAGCCAGTAGGGCTTCTTTTGATGTTTTGTTTTTTATTATCAATTTAATACTTCTCACTGAAGGACAAATTATATTTGAAGAGAAAAATTATACACTCAGACTGGGATTTGAAGCCAGGACCTTTGGCTTTCTATGCCAATGTTCTACCAACTAAGCTACCCGAAAACTCCAATCTAAATGCAAATTTTTCTCTTTACATTGTTAATTCCCGAGCACTGAATGCTACGAACCTTTGCTCAATTTTGCAAATGGCAGCTTCTTATTTAAGAAGACATTTATTGGGAATTTAAACTCTACTTTATAAAGCCAACCTATTTACTTATCTTTACATCATTATTACCTATTTAAAAATTGTCATTATTGTATATTATGTAAAAAATATATATATACATTTGCTCATTACTGATGGAATTAATTTTTTATAGTTATTTTCTAAGTCTAATTTCTTACTTTAAATTCTTCTTCTTCTTCCTTCCAAGTAGGCCAAGGCCTGTTACAATCCTATAGTAAATTTTCCCTCCAGTGTTTCATAGAATGGCCCAGAGATACTTTAGGTTATGAAATTCTTTAATGGTTTATTTTAGGAAGTAATATTTTGATGTTCTTTTAATTAAGTTTTATTGAGACTGGAAAACATCTTAACTCAAATTATTGTTGATTTATTCTCGAACATGTTTCGATATAATCTTCTATATAATCATTAGCTTGCCCAGACAGTTGCGTTTTATGTTGTGGACCCTGGATGCCGATATCAGCTCCCTCCTCTGGCTGGCTGAAGATTATATTGAAACATGTTCGAGAATAAATCAATTATAATTTGAGGTAAGATGTTTCCTAGACTCAATAAAACTTGATGAAATTCTTTTTTTCTTATTCTTCTTTAAATATGCAAGATAGTGATAGCTGATAACAACTTTGTTTTTAGCATTCATGAAGTTTTAGGTACTCTTCTTACTGCTTGTTTTGAAAATTCCCATGTATGCATAAAACATTTTTTTATAATCAAATTAAATTGGTATTTTAAAATTACAGATTAAAATTCAGGAAGTTAATAGGAATAAGTACAGATCCGGTTCCACTTGAAGATGACCAGCGTTCACACCATGATAATGATACAGAAAACAATTGTCCTGATGTTGATATGGTAAGTAATTTTATCATTAGAGAAAATTTATAAAAATTTCCTTCCATGTAACTCTGTGAAATAATGATAAAACTAATGTATAAATTCTCAATAAAAATACTTCAAATAGAAGTCGCTGGATGGTGGTGTTGGTAGCAATGGCTATCAGCCTTCGGATGAAAAAGAAGTTGACGTTTGTATTGGGGCTCGAATTGTGTAACCGATATTAATATACTGCAGCTGTGTTAAAAAACATAGATTTATGAGGTAAGAAGAATTTACGATTCATTTGATTCTTATACTTAAGTGATATCTTACTGATGCATAGAGCCAGAGATCTGGGGTTCAAGTCACGGTTCAAATATTAATTTTTCTTTCTAAAATAAAACCAAATTTACTTCAGCAATTAGTTTTTTCTTTTAATTTATTTTAGGTTAATGATGCTGCTGCTGATGTTGATGCTGATGATGATGGTTTCTGTGTTGAACAGCATCAAGATATTCATAATAATTTATTTATGGAGGGAATGTCACCAACAAATACTTTCACTGGAGATAATTTAGTAATTCCTCCAAATAAGGTAATAAACAAAGGGAATTTAATTGGTTATTATACATCTCACCTTATATTTTGTTTTCTAATCTGGGACATGTTTAGAAGGACATTTCCCTCATTTTCAACCAAAAAACCATCTGAGTTGGATATTCTCTCCCTCAGAATATACAAAACATCCAGGCAACAGAGCAAAACATCAGGTGAGGTATATAATAACTGATTCAATTTTCTTGACTATTTAACTCATGCCCCAAATGGGAGTCAATGACCAATCACATTTCAATGATTTTTTTTTATTTACAACCAATCACAGTCGTGTTTTGCCTAGAATTTGCCGACTAAAGTTTATCATAATATAGAAAGCACCTCCTTTTTAATATTCTGAATAGGTCATAGCATTATTTTGCAGTGACTGACTCTCCAAGAAATACGGCTACCAGATTGTATATATAGTGCATGAATGTCAACAGAAAGTGCATACGAGAGATAATATAAAAACATTTGTAACAATTGATTATACCACCAAAAAAAAAAGGAACCACCGTTTGCACTTTCTTAAACAAATTTTTTCCAGGAAATGACATTCCAGAAAAATGTAATTGACATATTTACAATAGGACATCAGAAATTAATTAATACCTATAACATTGGTTATAAATTTCTCCACTAGGGTGCATTCTTACAACATTGCGATCCTTTGGCAATAAATAATATGATCTAGTTGCAGTGATGAACAAAAGAAGCAAATGAAGCGTATACCAGTCATTTTGCATTTGTTTTCAAACATCGCCGTTTACATTAAATATATAAATATTAAAAATAACTATAGTTAGATGATGATTTGTGAGCAAACAGCTTAATTTTATTCGTTAAATAGTCCTAACAAATGCCACTCTTGATTTCCAAATTCTCTAGATAAATTGGAAATCACTCGTGGCATTACTTATGATATAGTACCTTATACTGCTACTTCCTGTCAATTTTGAGAATAAAAAACAAAAGAACTAACTGTTCAGAAAGAAATCTCAGATGGTTTCTTGTTTACAAGATTAAAAGTAGGTTAAAAGCCAAACCAATTTCAGATTTGAATTTGCCATCTTTAAAAACAAACAAATCTCAACAAAATAGTGGATAGCCCACTTATAATTCTTCACCCTTCAGTTATATCAAAATTGTAAATTAATATTTCTTAATACGAGGGTTGGGCCATAAGTTATGGCAACTATTTTTTTTTGTGAGAATTTGAGCGTGGATGAAAAATCTAAAATATACAATGAAAGAACAAGGGATAAACGAAATTAAAGGAATTTAACAACATGCCAACATATTGCCCCTCATGTTCTTCTTCTTCACTTCACGGACTAGGCAAATTGCCTGTTCTGCCTCACAGTTGTTCTGTCCATCTCTTCACTGGCCTTCCTACATTCCTTGAACCTCTTGGCTTGTAGTTGAATGCTGCTCTTGGTATTCTTGATACATCCATTCTTTCCACATGTGTAAACCATTTCTCTCTATATTCTCTGATTTTCTCATCCAATGGACATATATTTAACTCTGTTCTTATATCTTCATTCCTTATCCGATCCAATCTTGTGCAGCCTTTTGTTCTTCTAAGGAAGTTCATTTCTGCGCTTTGTATTCTACTTTGCAGTTTTTTGGTCATTACCCAAGTTTCGCTCCCATAAAGTAATGCAGGAACTGCCAATGTTTTATAAAACTTCAATCTAGTATCTCTTCTTGTTTTATTCTTTAATTTTTTATTTATAGTTCTGCGTATCATTTGAAATTTCGACAGTTTCATGTGTATGTCTCTTTCAGTTTTTGTGTTTATAGTAAAATTACAACCCAAATAATTAAAATTTGTTACTTGTTCCAGAGGTTTGTTGTCTATTATGATTTTTGATCTTACATGATCGTTTCCCCAAAATGTCATTATTTTTGTTTTTTCTTTTGATATTTTGAAACTATATTTGGCATAACTGATTTAATTGTTTATTAAGGTAATTGTCATATCAATACAGTTTTCATGTTCCAGAATCATTACTTCACACTTTTTTATTATTTTCACTCTCTTTTCTTTTACTCTCTTCCTCACTCACTAACTCACTCTCTCTCATTCTACAGGCCCTCAAAGTAGTCTCCTGCAATGTTCACAACTCGCTGCCAACGATGTGGGAGGCGCCAAATACCATCTGCTTCACCATTTTCTTCACCATGTGTGAATCTGGTCATCTGTCATTGAACAGCATTTGTAATGTCCATTCGTATCCCAAACCATAAAAAAAAAAGTGAAAAAAATAAAAAGGTGTGATGTAATGATTCTGGAACATGAGAACTATTGATATGACAATTACCTTAATAAACATGAGGAGCAAAATGTTGGTGTGTTGTTAAATTCCTTAAATTTCTTAAGTTGACTCTTACTTTAAGAGAGGAAAGGAGATTACAAGTATTTGAGAATAAAGTACTTAGGAAAATTTTTGGACTAAAGAGAGATGAACAGACAGGTGAATGGAGAAGACTTCATAACAATGAACTACATGGTCTTTATAGGAAGCCAGATATAATAAGAACAGTTGAGTCTCGTAGACTGCGATGGGCAGGACATGTTGCACATATGGGGAATGGGAGACTTGTATGGAAGCTTCTTGTAGGAAAGCCAGAGGGAAAACGCCCAGTTGGTAGACCAAGAATGAGGTGGGAGAATAACATTACCTATGATTTGAGGGAAGTAGATTATACAGGGAATGATTGGAAAGCATTAGCTCAGGATAGGGATGTATGGAGAGCTTATGTCCGTGTGGCCATGGACCTATGGGTTCGATAGTGCCAGTGAGTAAGTAAGTAAGTATGTAGATAGTAAATAACACATGAGGTTTTTAATTTTTTTTTTTTCTTTCACTCACCTAATACTTCATACTCCTCGCAGACCCGGGTTTCGTCACATCATTTGTGACATTCTCAATGCTGTGTCATGTTCACAACTGTTGTGAACACAAATCATGTGACGAAACCCGGGTCTGCTAGGAGTATGAAGTATGAGGTGAGTGAAAAAAAAAACAATCCTTAAATTTAGTTTATCCCTTGTTCTTTTATATGTATATTTTAGATTTTTCATCAACGCTCAAATTCTCACAACAAAAATAGTTGCCACAACTAATGCCCCAACCCTCATAATAAGTTTTGTCTGTAACAGTCTATTATTGAAGATAGTCTAACAAGCCTTGAAACATATGTCTAACAGAAACAATGTTATGAGGTAAGAATTTAACAGACAACATTTATTGTTAAGTAAAACCTCATACTGTTACTTCCTATTGTATTTTCAAATTTTTTTTATTCAATTCTCCAGGTTGTCTTTTCAACATTTCTGGTATTCTCTCCTGACATTGGCGTAATTGTAACCCACTTTTGAAGTTGTGGCACCTAGAAGGCAGAGTTTCATTACCCCAATGATATGATGGCTGATAAAAGATAATGAAGCGCCAGGAGAGTTCTTATTCTAAACTTAACCTAAATTCCAGACCATGGTCAACCATAAGAATAATTTCCTTTAAGGAAAAATTCCTACGGTTTGACCAGGAATTGAACCTGAGACCTCATGAACAGTAGTCAGAAATGCTGACCACTAGCCCATGAGGCTGGTAATATTTCTTATTTGTATAGTAGACCTGTAAGTGTTTTAGGAAATATTTGTAACAAAGGTCAGTATTATAGCAAGATTTTAATATCATAATAAGTATGAAAGTTGAAGTTAATAATCTTGTATTTTAAAATTCATTGAATATTTAAATATAACTTAAATAAAAAAAAATCTCTAAATAGTTCATTGTTGAATAAAAATGTATCAGTAACAATTAAAGAAATTGTATTACATAACAGTCTTTCTTAATAATGCTTTTAAAATTGTTTTAAGTCATTGTTGTCAGAATTATAAAGCTTTCTGTTATAACTGTAATAAGAACACCTGCTTAAGTTCATATTTTTAAATGAAAGTAAACTAAACTCTGATTGGATGTTAAAACAATTAACTTTTTGATTTAACAAATAAAATGTATACATTATATTAACCAATAGAATTTAAAATATAACATCATGTGATGTAATAATCTTCTTTAAAATTATAAAAGAATTACCTAGTCATTCTGCATACAACTTTTAACAGACATAGAAGCAATAAGAGTTCTCCTGATAAAATGTGATATTTAATACAAGAAGAATAGTTGACTCAAGAAAAGAAAATAATTTAATTTTAATTGACGGTGAAGAATAATACCACCTATATTTACTTGATCTGCTGGGAAATTAAATAGTAAATAAATTTACAACTATTTCTACAAGAAACAGTTTTCAGTGATTTTAAAGTATTTTCCTATCCAGTGTACCAACTTCCGACCCTAAGAATAGAATCCAGCTCTACCGAAAATTAAACCCAACCTGAACCAGTAATTCTTTATGGGACACCAATCCTTCAAAATGTTACTATAACATCGGGCATAAAGAGAGTTAGCTGCTTCAAAACATCGCCACAACATGGTAAAGAATTACTTCTTCAGTATTTTATAAATATTAAAATTACAAAAGAAGAAAAAGTCAATTTAACTCGTAAAAAATGCTGGCATTATTCAATCTTTGTAGATTATCTCTACTTAACACATTCACGTATCCATAAATTAAAAGATATAATTTTGTTTAAATTGTAAGATCTCTATTTTCATTTACATTTATGAAATCTTAATATATTCTTTATGTGCATGTTTTAGGTGCCTAGAATATTCTTACCATATGCACAGAGAGCAAAACAAATAGACATGAAAAAACTAAAGGCAGCCATGTGGAATATCTTAGTAAATGTTGATAAGGTAAGAAACTCCATCTGTTTTCATAAAATGACTATTCGTATTAGTAAATTCCGAAGGAATTTGAAGTTAATAAAGCATTAAATGAATAGTGAATTCTTCTTACCTCATACTTCTATGTTTTTTTAAACACAGCACTGCAGTGTCAGCGACCATCGTCACCATGCTCAGCTGTTTTCACGACAGTCGAGAAAACAGCTGAGGATGGTGACGATGGTCGCTGATACTGCAGTGCTGTGTTTAAAAAAACATAGAAGTATGAGGTAAGAAGAATTCACGATTCATTTAATTTCTTATTAATAAAACCTCATAATGTTAAAAATTCCCAAATTTATTATATTGAATTTGAAGTTGTCCTTATGAAAAGATTTTTCAAAACAACCCGAGTCTAGGCGTATATTTTTCTTTTCAAATATAATTTGTCCATCATTAAGATGTTTAAAAACTAATAATATGAACATTGAAAGAACTAGTAGCTTTATAAGTAATGTTTAAATTACCAATAAAAAGCCTTCTTAATAAAGGAGCCGCCATTTGCAAAACTTGTAGCAACGGCTCGTAGCATTTGGGGTTAGGTAATTAACTATGTATAAGAGAAAAATACACGTTTAGATTGGAGGCCTAGGTAGCTCACTTGGATAGAGCATTGACATAGAGAGTCAAAGGTCCTGGGTTCAAACCCCAGTCTAGGCGTATATTTTTCTTTTCAAATAACATTTTTCACATTTTTAGCGATCCTATATAGAGGTAATGAAAATTATCAAAAATATATATGTCTGTGTATCTATTTGTTAATGCTCTAGCAGTTGCAATTTTTGTTTAATTGAAACCAAACTTTTCATATAGCAATTAATAAGAAAGTAGGGTTGAGTTTATGATAAAATCAAATGTTTCCTACCTCTCCCTATATAAATCTTCTAAGTAGATCGTGATTTTGAGACCATAATGGCTGACAAGGAGTGAAGGACAGCTCTTCAAGACGACAGAACAACGGTCGTGACAATACTGAGGATGGAACAGAAACTATGTTCCGAAACTAGTTTATAGTCAAATAAGAAGAACAATATGAGGTGAGTAATAAAAAATTCTACCTTAATTATGAGGTTATATCATTAATAGTGAGTGGAGAACATATTTTTATTGACTCACCTCATACATTTTCAAACTTCTTTGATACCGACGATTTCAGACAATATCATGAAGCCATGACTGAAGAGGGACATGATATTGTCTGAAACCGTCGGTATCAAAGAAGTTTGAAAATGTATGAGGTGAGTCGATAAAAATATGTTCTCCACTCACTATTCAAATATTGTTAATTTGAAGTTTTGATGATTCAAATTTTTTTTTAATTCCCCCTTGAGTTCGAATTAAAAAGTGTCCACTGTAATACCTACTCACCTACATGCATTCTTATTGCAGGATGTAAATGAACTTCAAACGTTGAAAATGGAGAAACCTGTCAAGTTTAGTCATGTATACAGTATTTTACCATCACGACTGCCATTAGTATTAGCTGAGAATTTAACTGCTGGATTGGTATTGGTTGCCTTGCTTCAACTTTCAAATGAGAAACTACTTGCATATTGAAGGACAAATAAATCTTGATGATATGACCATTTCTCAGGATTAAATCATTGTATTTATATTATATATTTATTATCTATTTATATTCTAAATGAAATTATATGTTATATACAGTATATAATTATATAAATAACATTCTAGTCACTATTATATTAAGATATTTATTTATAAAAAATGTTTGTAAAAAGGAAATTTTAGTAAAAAGATGTATCATAAATATCAATGCAATATTATTGTTGTAATAATAATTAAATGAATGAAACATTACCTCATATTTTTTTATTTATATTATATATTTATATCTATTTATATTCTAATGTATTTTCTAAACAATTAGAAAATGATTCATTAAAAAAAACACCAGATGGCAGTTTAGAAAATTATCAACAAAAGTAAAATTGATAATCGTGAAAACAGCTGACGATGGTGACAAGGAGTCGCCGATACTGCAGTGCTGTATTTAAAGGAATATAGAAGTATGAGGTAAGAAATAATCATGATTTATTTAATTCCTATGAATTGTATTTTTTTTTTTTTCAGCACAGGGTTTAACAGGTCTCTAAACCTGATTTTGGTGTGCTGAATTCAAATATGTTAATAGTTTTTTTTCCTATCACGTAAGTAGAGATGCGTGAAAGTGGTTTTATTTTTAGGGAAAATTCATTTTAAAATTTCAAGATTTCAATGTTACCGGGAATTTGGCAGTGTTATTAAAACATGTAAATTTGAGTCTTATTAATCCTAGTTTAGTATATCAAACCCAATAAGAATGATAGTTTAAGGTCAATTTTAACTTGTACAATTGATACCGATTTTAATACAATAAAATGCATAAGATTTTAATCGTAGTCACTAATTTGTAAGCAAAATTTACCTTTTAAGAAAAAGCAACCATGGTAAGTATCTCTGCATTCTCAGGTTTCAATCTCCGCCTTCGATCACTCACCATACTGAGAAGTAGATATTTCTTGGAATTCATATTGACCATAGAATTTAAAATCTATGGAGAAACCTTATTTGAAGAGCTTATTTTCAAAGTGTCTTAAATCCATGAAATACCAAACTCCAGAAATCGCGATTTTTATTTTAAGATATTTAATTTTTAAACAGAGTTTTCATTATAAGTTATGTTTATTTGTAACTATATTGGCACATACTCTCAAAAATCTCCACCATTACAAGTGGTAGTAACAGTGTCACATAACTCGGAGTTAAGACTTTTGGAAGTAAACATAGTTTAAAGAAAGTTTTAGTAGGAGAAAGTAAAATATAATACTCAATAAAGTATGCAATTTATTTAAGTTTCGATGTTGCTTACAGGAAGGTATCACAATCTTTCAGACTTCTTTATCAGAATAGTCATTTACTGCATCTGGTGCACTATTTGAAAATACTTTTTGCCAGAATGGCCTTTCATGATGGTGCTGGGTAATACCTAACTTACTTAAAAATGAATCTTGTTCTACCTTAGTTTTGTTCTTATAAAATAATGAATGGAAACGCTTAGTCTGCAGTAGAAGGCTCAGAAGTTTTACAAAATCCATCATTATGATTACATGCCACTTTCGGTATACTACCATTACTAGCGTATTTACGGTGTTTTTAGCCCACTCTGAAGGTGTTAGTGCTCTTTTTCTCGCTGTACATCCTAAATGACTTACTAGGTCTTCACAACTAGTCATTTGTTTTCACTGACAAAGAAACACAAAAAAACACCATTGCTGACTGTTGTTCACTGCCATGTAACAAGGAGTGGCATAGCAACCCCCATGATGAATCATGTGCTTTGTACCAAATCAACAGATTGGTCAAATGGATATAAGACACATTGGAAATAAAAACAGCTGGGATATAAGACACTTTGGAAATAAACACGATTTTCAAACCCTTTTAATAGGGGATATAAGACACTTAGGACATAACGTGTTAATATGATACCTGATGGAATAAAGACTTTTGTCACATAAAAATATCGAAAATCACAAATTTTAGATTTAAGTCACTTTGGAAATAAGTGACAAAGTAGACAGAAATATATTACTACAAATTTTACCTGATGATAATGTTCCACAACAATATATTACTAATATCTTCTTCTTCCTTCCAAGTATTAGGCCAAGGCCTGTTACGATCCTATAGAAAATTTTCCCTCCAGCGTTTTCTGGGAAATTCTCGTATAAGACTTGAAAGCATAATAATAGTCCCTTCGATTGGTTACTGGCCAAAGGAAGGCAAGACCAGTGATGGGGCTGCCATCTTATAGCCTCTGGTCAGGCATTTCTGGAGAAGAAAATAAAATAAAGGAAAGACTCCCTAGCCCTCGGATGCCCTAATAGCGTCGGGGTCGAAAAAAAACAAGAGTTAACCAAGAGAGGTTAGATAGTAAAGTTAAAAGAGTGCAAAACACAAGTAAGTGGAAGAAATGTTTTGCTCAGCTTGGGCACCTTGTGGTCGCCATCCACATATCCCCTAGATGAGGACCCCTGAGGGATACTAATATCTTCAACATCTATAAAGATATTTAATTTAAGGAAGTTATATTTTGAGGTTATTTTAATTTTATTATTTTTTGTCTGGACATCTTACCTCAATATTATTGCCGTTGGACGTCAGTTGTGAACGTGACAGCATTGAGAATGTCACAAATGATTTGAAGAAACCCTGGGTTTGCGAGGAGTTATGAAGTATGAGGTGAGTGAAATAATAAAAAATAAACAATATTAAAAAACCTCATAGTGTTATTTCCTATTTACATAACTTAAGGAAATAAGCTCTTCATTTGAGCATGAGAAGGACAGAAAATATTACCTCTATGTTGTGAACTGCGTTGCAACCACTTCCCTTTGCAAGAGTGCATGGAGGAAGCAGATATGGCAGTTAAAAAGAAGATGAAATCCAAAAACTGTTTAAAAATGCATTGTGAAAATTTTGCAAATATAACAAAAAATCTCATTGAAAATTTTAAATTTCGGTATTATTTTGCATTATTTTGCTATTCATAATTTTTTTTTTGAGGTAATGGGAAGTGGAGTTAAGAAATGGTACAAGAAAATGACAAAATTAGAGCATTTCATGTTATCGCGACTTGCAAATTTCACAGATCTCTACACATAAGGTTTTTTTTTGCCATGTTGAAATTAACTATTTATTACTTTTTGCATTATATGTTGGTTGGTTGGTTGCTTGCTAATGCTCTTGGAATTGGATAATCTCCATTTTCCTTTTGGCTTCCCAGTAATGTCTAACTAATCTAGTTTTTGTGGGAATGGGAACATCTTACCTCAAATTAATGTTAAGTTCAAACAGAACTCAACATTAATTTGAAGTAAGATGTTCCCATTCTCACAAAAAACTATATTAAAAGTACCTCAAAATATTACCATTAGAGACAATGTCTAACTAGTTATGATGACAGTTCTCTAGTTATGATGACAGTTCTCCAGTTGTCTTTGTAAGAGCATTACAGTGGGGTAGATGGTCTCTATTATCACTGAGTTTGGATTTTCACATAGTATGCAGGATGGAGTTTCAAAAATATTAATTTTATTCAAGTGTGCTGCCAAATAGTCATCCTACAGCTCTGCTTCTTGGATAGTCGGGGATTTGATTATTATTTTTTAACAACTTTTTCTATTTTTTTGTTGGAACTTTTTTCTATGCAATCTTCTTTCCAGGTTAGGTTTATTGGAAAAACTGCACTTAAACTAGCGTGAAATATTTTCAAAGTCCTATAGAACAACAGTGTGCATGCACCAGAGTTTATAGAGCCAGCAAAAACCCACCCAACCACATATCGATTATCATCCTCAATTCCTATTTGTCGCTATGAAATTTAAATGACCAATATTTGCAATAAATCCCCAAATCTATGTTAAAAAAATATATTAATAATATTAAAATTACCAAGTGTTTATTAAAAATGGGTGTACACTTACTTGTCACTCCCTAATGCTGATCTAACCAGCGTTAATCCAAAACAGCGATAGAAAAATCATAGACCAAGTAATATACTCTGTGGAGAAAATAGCAGTTAGCATCACAATATTGTCTAACAGTGTCATAATATTGTGATTTGCACATTTAAATAAATACTTGAAAATTGTCTAATAATGTTATAAAAATTGTTTGAAAAAGTTCTTCTTCTTCACTTCCTGGTTTAGGCAAGAGTTGCCTGTTCTGTCTTCACTAATAGATGTTTGAAAAAGTTTAAAATATTAAATAATAAATTAATGAGTCATTTTAACATCTTACCTCATATTTCATGTTTTATCAAACACGGTAACTATAGTTTTCAAATGATCTTGTCATTCATTTTCAACCGCCATTATGACTACCGGATATTCGTTGGAATCTCCCTCTATAATGTTGCCATCTGGTGTTGATTTGACGAACTTCGAGATATCGTTGCCATCTGGTATTGATTTGATGAACTTCGAGATGAGGTCACGTTCATCCGGAATGTCGAAATTCATAGATTTAAATTTGTTTCTTCTGTATAAATATTTTCTCCCAAACTGTCAAGTCCAAAGGTTTTTCCAAATGTTTTAAAAGTTTAGCTTCTTTTTCAATTCTATGACCTTCCAACAAACTATGTGCTGCAATAGCTGATTTTTCAATTTCACCATTTTTAATATTTCCAAAGTGTTCCTTTGTGCGAGTGTCCAAATTTCTTTTTGTTTTTCCTATGTATACTTTATTGCAATCTCCACAATCAATTTGATAAATTCCAGATTTTTTACTATCTGGGGTGTTCATTTTCTTATTGGTTATTAATAAGTTAAAGGTAAAGTGTTCCCACTACAGGCCTCAAGAGGCCCTTGGGGTAGTAGGAGGTTAAGGCTCCCACTTTTTCTTGACAATCGGCACTTGATGTCACCGGGTTGTCAGCCCTGCGTGACGGCCGCCTTTACCCCAGAACAAGCGTCTGGTACTCATTTCAGTTAGAGGCTGAGTCGACCCCAGGGCCATAGTGCCGCCAGAAGGTTTGGGTCAGTTTAAAAATCCTGACCCCACCGGGACCCGAACCCTCGACCTTCCGGCTTGTAGCGCAGTGCCTTAACCACTACGCTACGGCGTGCGCTAAATTTATTTATCGGTGCCAATGTAATATTGAATTTCTTGAAAATTTTTTGAAATTTGTTATGTATTCCAGGATGATAAGTGATTTTCTTAAAATTGTTTTCCTTTCTTTGAATCAGATTGCAGGGTAGTGTATTCTTTTAATCTTTTTGTTGTCTGAATTTCTTCAATTAGTTATAATTATTTCCTTTCCAAAACCATTTAAATTAGCTATGTCCAAAATGTGATTGTATTCTTTCTTAAAATCTTCTTCATTTAGTGGAACATTCAATAATCTATATATCAAACTGTTGAAAATTGCATGCTTATGCGCAATATGATTGAAACCTGAAGACTTTATGTAATTGTCAATATGAGTATCTTTTCTGTATATATTGAATTCAATTCTTTGTTTCTTTGTTGTTGTTGTTCATTCCTTCTTATGTAGAGGTCCAAAAATGGGATTTGGTTATTCTTTTCTAATTCCATAGTAAATTTCACAGATTCATCCTGGAGGTTGAGTAATTTTAATGCATCTTCAATATATTTAGAATTTATCACAGAGAAAATATCATCCACATATCTATACCAACATTTGAACATCCAGGTATAAGCATTGGTGATATGACATTCTAAATAACCCATAAATAAATTTGCCAAAAATGGTGAAAGTGGGTTTCCCATAGCCAGACCTGAGATTTGTTTATAAAATTTTTCATTGAAGGTGAAAAAATTGTTGTCAATACAAAGTTTTGTAAGATTCAAATATTCATTAATTATTTCTCTTTGTAGTTTCAAGGAAATAAGCCATTTTTCTAAAATATTTAACATCTTCCCAATTGGGACGCTCGGAAATAAAGACGACTCAGGTCTTTGGGAAGTTTATTAAATAATGTTAGTAAATACAGAAGAAGAGCTATAGTTTACAACAATATAACTGAAAAATCAAAACGCTAGTAGAAGTGCAGCTGATCCTGTTTATTTTCTAATTTATGTCTGTTTTTGATGTGTGAAATGAATTTTTGTTTGAGCTAAAGTAATTTTATATTTGTTCCCATTTTTGCTAGGTAATCTGCTATTACAATTCAGCAGTGAGATGAAATCCATTGAAAACATATGTATTTTTTTTGGCCTTTTAAGATTTTTAATGAACTGTGAATTTTGCATACTCTGCTACAGATCGGATATAGTGATGATAATGCTTGGAGTGCTGATTTGTAGTCATTCAATATTACAGCTTTAGAGAATGAGTATATGTAATTCAAAAGTTGTTTCAATGAAGTGTTGATTGCTTCCATCTCTGCATCATAATGAGTTGCCAGTGTGCCTAAGGAGATGTAGAAGTTGTATATTTTACTATGGATCCCTGCTCCTGCATATATTCTTCTCCCAAAGATTCTCCTACCCAGAGATGCGATTGCAGGGCTGTTTTACCTCTGGGTTTAAATTTCTCTTCGGGGCCAGTAATCTTGAGTTTTTTTTTTAATCCATTTAGTGTTATCCAGAGTGCACAACGGGAAGACAGATTATGTTACACCCCTTTTGCATTATATGTAATAACCATCTTCTTCTTCTACTACTTCATGAAATTAAGCCTTTTGACCTGTTTTCACATCAAGTGGGATTTAATTAATCTTCCCATCTAAATAAATGGGTGTCCAACATTTCTGTGTTCTATTGGTTTTTACTTTAATAACAGCTGGAGGATTCTATCTGTAGGCATTCTTTTAACATGTTCATACCAGTTGTTATTCATATTGTCAAATCTATTTGTTAAATTTAATTCATTCATTTCATAAATTCCATCCATTATAATAACTGGTAAATTCTGTATATCCCTTTATGAACAAATTGAATTTGGCGGTTCCGCTACAGCAGTTGACCATTCAATTTTTCTGCTGCATCGACAGCCATTTTTGCTGGAGCGCTTTAGGTCGCTGAATGCGCCCAATTTCATGCAATAGCTGCAAAGCCCGGGCATAGATTAAGTCGAAGCCAATTAAGTTAATGTGTAGGTAAATATGTGGAACTCCAAAGAAGCGTAAAGGAAATGTTATATCTCTGCAATTTTTTATTGAATTCTTTGCGTTATTTCGAAATGTTTTTAGGTTTTTTTGACAGTGATTGTTCTCTTTGGAGGAATGATCTTTGGCAGCGGAAACGGAAATTGGAAAGTAAGAAGAGCTCATGAACCATAGAGAAGTCATGAACTTAGTTCTCTATGTTCATGAAGAGGTTATCAATATAATGTGTGTAAACAATTTTTAAATTATGTTATTTATATGTATATCTGTAGAAAGCCATTTATATTCCGTTCAATTATTCATTAAATATACCAACAGTATATTTAATTTATAATTTTACTTTTATGGCTATCATCAAAGTGACGATATGTCATTAGTTACTAAACAAAGAAGTTTGAGGTTATAGAGTCAGTACTTAAAACAATGAAATGGTATAAATCTGTCAAGTATGTGGATTATCACAGAATACTTTATTTCTTAGAAACTTATATTCAAATTTTTGTCAGATTTGTTGATTTTGTAAGATCAACTTTCTTCTTTAAATACTTTATTGAATGTTAGCCCATACTTTCCAACATGTTGCAAGACTGGAATAAAAAAACTGGTTTTATTTCCACCATAAATTTTGTCCTATAGAATACAGTACGTATGCGCATACGTTTACAGAGTTGAAGCTAGGTGGAACCATATATCTATGAAGTCCTACAAAAAAGAGTTGAACCATTTAACTGTAAAATCGGTAAGACCAACCTCCGCAATAAATTCCCAAACGTTTATAAGAAATGGATGTACACCAATTTCCTCCTTTCTAACCTAACAAAATTAATTAAATGCATATTATTTAATAAAGTGTAAACTAATCTGATGATCACTAACTTTTCCCATCATAACTTAACAAAATGAAGTGATTGAACATTCATTTCTTATAATACATTTTTGAATGTTAGTCATTCTGATTTCACAGATATCTCTACCATCTAGCAGAAGTTTCTCTAAGTGTTCGCATATCCACACAATAATTGTGCAGAACTTTGAAGAAATCATTTTAGCTCAACTGCTCTTCTACTAGCACTTGATTTTTCAGTTTTATTGTTATAAACTATAGCTCTTCTTCTATATTTACTAACATTATTTCATATTTTAAACTTTTTCAAACAATTTTTATAACATTTAGACAATTTTGAAGTATTTATTTAAATATGCAAATCACAATATTATGACACTGTTAGACAATATTGTGATGCTAACTGCTATTTTCTCCACAGAGTATATTACTTAGTTTATGATTTTTCTATCGCTGGTTGGATCAGCGTTAGGGAGTGATAAGTAAGTGTACACCCATTTTTAATAAACGTTTGGTAATTTTAATATTATTAATGTATTTTTTTAACATAGATTTGGGGATTTATTGCAAATATTGGTCATTTAAATTTCATAGTGACGGATAGTAATCGAGGATGATAATCGATATGTGGTTCGATTGTGGGTTATCGCTGGCTCTATGAACTCTGGCGTTGCACACTGTTGTTCTATAGGACTTTGAAAATATTTTACGCTGGTTTTAAGTGCAGTTTTTCCAATATATGTTTAATAATTGTAAAAAAAGTTATAAGTATTGATAGATAATGTTTAAAATAATATGAATTGTTAGTAAAGATAATATAGAGCATAATCACCTTAAGAACACATTGAAAACTGTTTGTGTGCCAAAACAATTATCAAAATTAATATTAAATCTTCAGGAAGGAAACACGACTCAAATTGAAACCCATCAAAATAAAACTAGACCAATTACTATCAATCGAGGAGTTCTACAAGGTTCTCCATTATCACCATCCTTATATAACATTGCAACTAATCATTTTTTCGATGAACTCCCAGAAAAATCAACAACAAATGAATATGGTTATCTACTACTTCCGGATCAACCTTGTCTAACAATTATGAGTTTTGCTGATGACACGCTGATTATAGGGAAAGATTTAGCAGCTGCCAGTGAACTGTCAAGAATAGTTGTACAAAGGTTTCAGGAAATAGGCCTTCAAATTAATGTTTCCAAATCAGCAGTGCTTTCAATCGAGGAAGGTAAACTATGTGAAAAAGATCTCCAAGTTCATGGACATATAATTCGTGCCCATAAAATCACTGACACTATTCATTATTTAGGTGTCAACTTTTCAGATCATATAACTTGTTGATTCTAAACAAACCCTTACTAAATTACAGAATAATATTGAAACTCTCATTGCTTCACCACTGTTACAGCCTCATTAGAAATTTACAGTTTTAAATTGTTCCATATCTCCAACTCTAATTTACCCATTTCAAACAGTACCACCAAATCAAATACCAAAAAAAAATGTTTAGTGAATTGTGATAAACTTTTAAGAAGTGGACTTAAAGAAATTTTACATCTTACGATAGATGTCCCTGATCACATGTTACATACTGAATGTCGGGACTTGGTTTATTTTATGCAACATGGGAAACAAAATTACAGCATATAAACATTTGCCATGTTCAATGGTTTTATTATTCATTTCATAATCTCAATCATATTTGAAGAGAAAAATTATACGCTCAGACTGGGGCTTGAACCCAGGACCTTTTGCACACTAGGCAAATGCTCTACCAAGTGAATTTTTCTCTTCAAATATAATTTATCCACCATGAGATGTATGAAATGAATAATAAAAACATTGAAAGAGGCCGTACTGGCTTTATAATATAATTTAAAAATTTCCAATTAAATATCTGCTTAATAGAGAAGCCGCCATTTGCAAGATAGAAGCAAAGATTTCATTGCATTAACAGCATATATAAGACAAAGATTTGCATTTAGATTGGAGTTGCTCAGATAGCTCACTAGGTAGAGCATTTGCCTAGTGTGCGAAAGGTCTTGGGTTCAAACCCTGTCTGAGCGTGTAATTTTTTTCTTCAAATATAACTTTAATTAGTTTCTGTTAGCTGATTATAGCTCAGATGACTGCATGTGGATGATTAAGAGCACAACTAGACCAACCCAGCATGTTATTTTGGTAGAATGTTTTATATATTTTTTTTATCACTCACCTCATATAGTTCTTATTTGACTATAAACTACTTTCGGAACATAGTTTATGTCCCATCCTCAGTATCGTCTTGAAGAGCTGTCCTAAGCTTCTTCCATTGGCTGACTGAAAAACCTCGAAACCAGGTCATTCTCACCGGGGATTTCAAAGTTCAAATGGAAGGAGCGAAGGAAGGCTCTTCAAGACGACAGAACAACGGTCGTGACGATACCGAGGATGGAACAGAAACTATTATCCGAAACTAGTTTATAGTCAAATAAAAAGAACAATATGAGGTAAGTGATAAAAAAAATTCTACCTAAATGAATATACCTCATAGTGTGAATTTCTAAAATAAGTAACCAGCATGTTATGTTTATAGAAGCAAGATCTTAAAATGTATTAATCCATGTTAATTTTAATTCCAAATTCTGTTTGCAATAAGGTTTTAGATTTAATCTTAAATTATGATCATTATGAAATGTAGTAAGAATTATTTGAATATTAGTTTTTTTTTTCATGAAATAGACCAGCCTTGTATTCTGAACCATCCATATGCATGTTATAGGGTCGAATCTTTGAACGCATTAGACTGTAAAAGGCGTTCACTGCTGAGAAAGTTTTATCCTAATATGATTTTGCTTACTCAGAAATCTATTCATGCGATAATAATTCGTAAGCTACCTGACGAGGTAACTTAAGATCATAGCTTAAGATAGAAACTTATTGTGAGAATCCCGAAGGGAACCGATGGTAACCGATGTAGTTTGAAACCTTGCTGCTTTATCCAAGATGTCGGACCTTGAAGACTTTGATCATGTTTTCGGTATACGCGGAGAAGAGGAATTTGATAGAGTCTACCAAATAATTCAACTGGAAGAACAGGAGAATCGGCGTAATATTGTACAATGCAGACATCGTTGTATACGGTATTATTTGCGGGACGCAAGCGTAAATGTGTTCCTCTATAGCAGACAAAAATAACGGAAGTGATTTTATCGCTGAGAATTCTGGGTAATTTCTTGCCAATATTACGAAAACAACGACTTTCATGCATGACCAGTTTGTGGGTAGCTAATTCGATCTTTGTACTTGCTCATGGTGAGTCAGCTCACCAGTGATTGGAAGTAATTTGAGTAGAGACTATTGTATTTGCATGCGGCCCTTAATATTAAACTATTTTTAAATCTCACCTCATAAAGTTGCCTGTTTTTCACGATATTGGTTTCAGAAGTCATTCACCTTCATATTCAGTAAACTCTGACTGAAGATGAAATCTATGATCTTTGAAAACACTCAATTTTATGAGGTGAGATATAAAAACATTTTCTCCATCTCATTTATAAATTTAAAATACCTCATAGTATTACTTCCCACTTCAGTTTTAATTCAATTTTACTTTTTTTTTTATTTAATTGCTAGGGGAACGTGGGGCAGGATGGGGTATCTAATGTTTGATCCAATGTATTTTACATTATAAATGAGTAAAATTTTGTTCTCTGATATGGATATGTTCATTGGTATTTAATAAACAGAAAAACATAATCACATTACAAATTAATAAAAAATTCGGGGATATACATCCAATAAAACTAGAGCAAAACATTTGCCCCGTTGTGCCCCATGGATGGGGCAGAATGGGGTACTAATTTTTTATTTGTATTTTGCATTACTAATTAATAATATTTATCAGTAAACTTATAAACTATAGCACAATGATTCATTTTTCACAAAATACACAAACATGAGTGGCATCATCATCATCACTATCGACTCCAGCACAAGAGTTGTGAGCCCACTGAAGACAAGAAGGACATCTAATCCAGCCTTCTTCTGAAGAGTCATGACAGTAGAGACAATCATCTTCCTCAACATCATTTTTGGCAGAGCCAGAATGATTTTTCGAACTAGGTAGGTTTAACCTGACTGCCTAACTTTGGACGGTCCTGGTTTCGAGTCACTTTCTGGTAAATCAAATCGTCTTTTTACAGGCCTCTTTTCTAATTTATCCTCTTCAGAATGTTGCAGTGCACTTCTCTATGTTGATGATGTCAAAATTGCACTTTCGCCTTGTTTTTTTTAAACTCACTTGTTCTTTTGAGACCCTTTTGGAATGGGTGTGATATTTTCTGGGCTGGCACTTTGAAAATGACTGTGGTTTGGCGACTCTAGATTTTCAGGCAAGGAAAATGTTTCTGACGTCAGATGTTCCTGAGGTTTGGAAGTGTTGCCTTGCTATTATTATCTGAATGTCTGTTGTTGAAGAAGGCAAGAAATCTGCATCATCAAAAACATTCACATTAACTGGCCATATCCCAGTTTTTTCAAAAATCATTGACGGCTGTAGCCATTGTTGAGGCACGTACGTAAGCACTACCCGTTCCGCCAGTTGGAAGGCAAGTCCTCGAAATTCATTTACACTGAGGCCGAAGAGTTGGGCTTCCATTTTTTTAGGTATTCAAGTTCGGTTTCCTGCTCTTCACTAAAAACGCAGGAGAAATTTTCCATCGATTTCCTTACTGTGTAATCCACATTTTCTCTATTTTTCTTCACGTGTCGTTCCAGGGTTGTTTGAGGCACTTGGAATTGACTAGCTGCCGTTTTGTACACCATTGATCCATTAACGGCTTCTAGCATAGACACAAGGGACAATTCTTCTCTCTGTGTCTTATTTTTATAATTCCTCACCATTTTGAAACTACACAGAGGAAAATAGTAATATGAAGACCGCATGGGGCAAGACGGGGTAGTACCCTGTCTTGCCCCACGAACTCAATTATAATTTATGACGTAATGACTGGATTATTTTGAAACAAAACCTAATGCAGTAAACATGTTTAGAAAGAAAATGGAATAATCTTTAACACCGTAATTGTTAGATATTATTCAAATGAAGCTTAGATGTATTTGCATGCACTGAAGAGAAGGTGTAATATTGCAAAAATCTCTTCACAACTGACCACACAAGCAAAAAAGTAACAAAGACACACCGATGGCGAAAAACTGATCTGTACAAGCAGCTGAGACGTTACAGAGATACTTTTGAGAAATTCCGATATATCGTGCCACATACTGGGAGAAAAATACACGTACCCCATTCTGCCCCCTGTTCCCCTATATACCGAGTTTGGTTTCAATGAAATGAAAATTATGGCCACAAGAGCGTTAATGGACAAATGTATGTATATATAAATTTTGGTCACAAAAAAAAGTTTTTAGATTGTTATATTGTCACCAATGATTAACTTTCCCTAAAAATATTAATATATTGAAATGCAAATTCATAATCTTAATAGAATAAAACCAAAAGAAATATAATCAACACCCAAAGATATATTGTTTATTTTTTTCTTTCACTTACCTCATACTTCATAACTCCTCGCAGACCCGGGTTTCGTCACATCATTCGTGACATTCTCAATGCTGTGTCATGTTCACAACTGACGTCCAACGGCCTTCTATCCTGCAGACTGACCTCTGCGCCATCTGATGGCTGACCGACGAACTTCCAAATCAATCCCCTCTCCTTATACCCGGTTATAAGCCTGTAGGATAGAAAGTCGTTGGATGTCAGTTGTGAACGTGACACAGCATTGAGAATGTCACAAATGATGTGACGAAACCTGGGTCTGTGATGAGTTATGAAGTATGAAGTGAGTGAAAGAAAAAATAAACAATATTAAAAAACCTCATAGTGTTATTTCCTATCTACATAACCCAAAGATATAGCCTAATCCCCAGTCATTTTTTATGTCTACTAGAAAGGATCGGTGAAGATCTGTAAAAATTAAAAATAATATTTTCATAAGAACAATCTCAATAGCTTAATTCCTTAGGAATTTGATAATACAGCAAACTCCCGATTATCCGTGCACATATTATCCAGTTTGCAGATTATCCAGACATGACTCTTTTTACTGTATTTTTCTAAAATTGAAGATAAATACTGTACTGTATTTTGTATTGTTATGAAAAAATTCTTTATTTTTAAACGTGCTACTGTGAACTGTGCTTACAAACTAGCACAATAGAGTAACCTTGACTCACAACCTCCTCCCCCTACGCATTTAATGGTGCCAACCAACATTCTGAGAATACAATACAATTTTGGAAATTTGCATTGTGTGAGTCACTGAAAGTTAGTTGTTACAAATTGAGGCCACAGATATGCTATGACAGTGGGTTTATCGTTGGTTAGTAGTGTGATTACCACTGATTATAAGTGTGGTTATCAGTGGTTACTAGTGTAGTTATCGCTGGTTATGGTGGCCATTTTGAATAATTGTTGTAACCAGTGGTCATGCAGGATATAGTCCCACTTTTTTCATTATTTACGAGTAAAATAAAATAAATTATATTTATGACTCACACCTAAATACTTTTAACATAACATTTTATAGGTATTTTTTGCATTTAAGTAGTGTTAAACTGGGTAAATAAATTTCTGGTCAACTTCCATGGCGCCGAATAACTTAATTGGATTATCCATGTTTTTTTATTTTCTGTGCATATCTCAGTCCCAAAATTAACACGGATAATTGGGAGTTTGCTTATGAATTTGAAATTCGGGGGGGAAATGATTTTATTCTGGAGGTCTGTTTCCCAACACCAGAGGAAAGAGATATGCAGAGCTTCCAATGGAGGTCTCAACAGTAGATTGTTGGGTGATGATAAAAAAAAATTCTCTTGAAACTGGTTACAAGAAAAATAGCCTAAAATGAGGTGAGGTGTAAAGAACTAATTCAATTTATTTAAAAAAATAGTTTAATCTAATTACAAAATTTTCTTAAATTAATATTAAGAAGCTAAAGCTATTACTATGATAGAAATAAATTAATTAATGTACACAACCAAACTATTGTAATCAATGATAAAGAGAAAAATTTATGCCTGAACTGGGAAATGAACCCTGAATCTTCAGCTTGAGAGGGAAGGAAGCATGGATGGTTCAGTGGTTTGGGCATCAGCATGTAAAGCTGAATGTTTGGGGTTCAATTCCCATTTCAGGCATATATTTTTCTTAATAAATAGTGAGTCATGAAATCTCACCTCATAAACTCTGTGATCTTCAAGCATAGAACTGCAGTTTCAAGAGGCATCCCTCCCATCTTCAGGTGAGATTTCACGATTCACTATTTATTAGTTATTAACTTAGAATCCTCATAATGTTATTTCCCATAATTAATTTATGAAATACATTTTTCTCTTTACCATTTATTACTTTGTTCTTTACTTAATTGCCCCTATTTTATTTTTTAGTGGACATGGAGTTATCATCAATATCATCTTTGGGCAGTTTAGGTGATGTGGAAGGTTTTGGAGGTCTCTTGGGCATTCCATTAGATCAACCACATGCCTTGGAAGCACTTGGGACCAAACGTCGCAGGTAACTATAATACCATGTTTACACAAATGTAAGACATCTGTCAATTTAAGAGACTTTTTAATAAATTTTCTCTTGCACATATTCAATAATGTTTTATTTCAATGCATGATCTTCCTCCTTGATTGATTCATTAAATGACTTTCAGGATGAATTAGCATTTCTAAAATTTTCCTCATTAAGTTGTCACCACTTATGAATGTTAATTATGGAGACACCAAATTTTCTCCCAGGTATATAGTTGTTCATAGCTTCTGCAACATCAACATCTTCATTAACCATAGGAATCTCTGAACTCACAATACCCCCTTTTTTAATGGAATCTGTCTTTTATTAGCACTTACTTTCACCAGTGCTAGAAAATTCTTCACTAACATGTGCTAGAAAAAAAGCACCCAGAATAAATGGATTACACTATATAACAAATTTTAACTTTCTGTTTGTCCTTGTGTTTAAATTTTTATTACTTGATTGTTTATGCCCCGAAGTATGGAAAATGGCCATTATGTTCCATAAACTTTGCTTTCCTGAGATATATATATAAATATATGGTAGGGACTTCCATTGTTCCAATGACCAATCAGAAGGCAGATATAACGTACAGTCGACTAGACGATCAAACAGTAATCTCATTGGAGCAATGGAAGTCCCTAACGCTGACCAATCAGAAGGCAGATATAACTTACGAAGACATCGCGGTGAATGTATAAATAGGACAGACAGTGGACAGAATTGCCAGTCTCAAGACAACCCTTGAGGATGCCAGGTGCAGTCTCTGGCGAAACGTCGGGGAACTACAAGCCTCATGACCACGGCCTACAGCCCGAAAATCTTTATCAAGATCATCATAGAATCACAAAATAGTTTATATTACTCAAGTAATTTCCATTTAAATGCATTATTGGAATACTCGCACTGAATGGCTGGATTTAAATCCCCGTTAAAACTCCTCCTGCAACAGGGTATGGTCGGCCATTTGAACTGCACCCGCTTTGAGGGGTTAAAAGAACTGGCATTTGGGATGAGTAGGAATGAAATTAAGGCATTTGCAAACAATAAGAGTGCATTGGCAAACTTTTATCAAGGCCCTATGCTTCCCAGTGGAGTGACCAGGACTACTACTACTACTAAAATAAGGCCATGTGATTTGAATTCAGATTTTATTCAGTGAGTTTGGTTTACCTTTTTAAATTAAATATAGTATTCATTTAAATAGCGAGTGTCTCTGCTATAATTGTTTATGATTATGCCTATATTTGCTATTCATGATGAAATAAAATTTATTTCACATCCAATTCTCATTAATAAATTATACGCTCAAAGTAGTCCATACCATATCTGAATTACAAATTCTGGCAAGCTAGTGTTCCCCTCTGAAGCTTCTGGTAGGAAAACGCCCAATTGGTAGACCAAGAATGAGGTGGAAGAATAGCATTATCCATGATTTGAGGAAAGTAGATTATACAGGTGATGATTGGAAAACATTAGCCCAGGATAGGGAGTATGGAGAGCTTATGTCCATGCTGCCATGAACCTACAGGTTCGATAGTCAGTGAGTGTTCCCTCCACCAACTTTGCCGTCACTTCATGTATGAGTGGCAACATGTATCTGTCAGAAATCCACAGATCCGTTTATTCCACTGTAGCTGCAACTACTGGATTATTATACATAGTGTTAAAGCAGATTATGTTTGCAGTTTACACAACTAGCCATTTGGAAATAGAAACTAGGTTTATAGATTTTTTTTTGGAGAATAACATTAACTATGATTTGAGGGAAATAGATTATACAGGGAATGATTGGAAAGCATTAGCTCAGGATAGGAATGTATGGAGAGCTTATGTCCATGCGGCCATGAACCTACGGGTTCGATAGTGCCAGTGAGTAAGTAAGTATTCGTTTTACCCTCTTTGGGGCACGATGGATCAATCATTTCTCTGTGTGTTGTTCCTTTCTTAATGCCCAGTATTTCTTCATTCTTTCTGATGAAAGATGACCTTATAATGAATGAAAGAGCTTTTTTTTTTCATTTGCAGTAGCTCGCGTTCCATTAAACGGCGAAGATTTGATGATGAATTGGTAGAATCAAGTCTTGGTACTCCAGGGAATATTGCATCGAAAGTTGCCCGGACTCGGACACAGTCAACTTCTAGTCCAGGTCTTGGTCAGTACAACACACCATACAGTTCTCGTGTACCCTCTACATCCAGTTCAACAGGTCAGTTTGTTGTATACTCTCATCATTGGCTTAAGATGCCAAACAAGAAAAGTTCAAAAGTTTATGTGAAAGGTCTTGTTTAAGTTTATATTTTTAAAATTTAATTGTCTTTATTAATATAATATTGACGTGAGAGAGTTCCTTGAGAGTATTTCTAACATAGAGATATATTACTTTGCATTTTTCAGGTAAGTGATATGTACTGTAAGGGCCTGAAAATAAGTTAATTTTTTTAAGTAATCCATTGATTTGACGTTTACTTGATGAAAATCCATTTTTATCTTAATTGAATGAAAATAAAACTTATATCATAACAGCTTATTATAAGCCCAGCTGGATTTCTTAGGCTTAAAGGACCTTCGGGACTTGGAAAATCTGGTAGCGTGTTTATCTAGCCGAGCGTTAGTATGAGGATGTACAGTATACATGTTTTGAAATAAACAAATGGAGTCTTATTTTAAACTATTTTATTACTAAAGTATAAATAATTAGAATCCCTAAGTATTCTAGCCCTAAATAACTAATCTAAGCCTATATTAAAACTACAGTACTTTCTGGGGTTTGAGAGAGTGGGAGTTGTGGAAGTTATAAATATACCCTAATCTACATGTTTAAAATGTTATATCCCTTTTGAAAATTAATATCAAAATAGTAATTGTACTTGATTAGATTTCTAAAGTCCAGAATACATATTAAGAAAAATGGTCGGTGACTTACCCTTCAGCAGTTTACACACACAGACACGAGACCCTCACTTCTCAAGTATTATATACTCAATTTGACCTCTAGTTGCCCTAACTGTACTCACTAACATTCCAATAAACTAAATGTAGGGATGTTTACAGTTAGCTAAGCAAAACTTTGCTCTGAACTATATCATGTCTAAACTCTATTTCAACAGACTTTGCATGTCTAAACTCTATTTCAAAAGACTTTACTTGAATAATTAAAATAATCTATAAAACAATTAAAAATCTATATAAAAGACTATGTATTCATAACACAGCTGTTTCAGTACTTTGTATCTTCTTCAGACGAAGATAAAATTTGTCTGAAGAAGGAAAAAGTACTATAACAGCTGTTACGAATTTGTATTTTAATAAATATGAAAATCATATAAAACTTTAAGTTTTATTTTTATTTAATTAACATTAATTTTTAAATCCAAATTGGACTGTACTTCATCAGATGTGATTAGCGACCACTTTAGCTGATTTTGGCTGTTATGCCAATGATTTACTTTTAATTTAATAAAATTGTGATTTGTTTGCTTAACAGAATTGGGATCCTCGAACAATGTAGTAGCTCTTCCATCAGTGATAACCCCAGTAACACTTCCAGAAAACAGGCAACCTCGACGAAGTTCTAGCAAACCTTCATCTTCATCTGGAGGCCGACGAAGCAGACGACCCCGTCATACTCACACTGTTGCTACCAAAGATCTAGGACGATGGAAGCCCACTGATGATTTGGCACTAATCACTGGTGTTCAGCAAGTAAATAATATATATAATGATATATCAATCTCAAAAATTAAAAAAAAAATTCATCCTTAGGTGGCTGATATGGGGTATAGTTACCTTATTTATTTTAGGAATTCACACTATGAGGTATATTCATTTAGGTAAAATTTTATCACTCACCCCATACTCTTCTTATTTTAATATAAACTAGTTTCGGAAGTTTGTTTGCTGCTTGTGTCAAAATACTTTGTAGAGCAAGCCATTCTTCTTCAATATCTTCACCAACTGGTGTTTCTTGAACTAGACGATCTAATCCATCCTTTCGGGAAATTCTCGTATAAGACTTGAAAGCATAATAATAGTCCCTTCGATTGGTTGCTGGCCAAAGGAAGGCAAGACCAGTGATGGGGCTGCCATCTTATAGCCTCTGGTCAGGCTTTCTGGAGAAGAAAAGAAAATAAAGGAAAGAAGAAATGGAAGAAAGGAAAGACTCCCTAGCCCTCAGATGCCCTAATAGCGTCGGGGTCGAAAAAACAAGAGTTAACCAAGAGAGGTTAGATAGTAAAGTTAAAAGAGTCTGATATAAGTAAGTGGAAGAAAGGAAGAAATACCAGATTGGTTAAAGATAAAAGTAAGGAGCAAAACACAAGTAAGTGGAAGCAATGTTTTGCTCAGCTTGGGCACCTTGTGGTCGCCATCCACATATCCCGTAGATGGGGACCCCTGAGGGAAAAATCTGTCTCCAGAATAAAATTTTAGAGAGATCTAATCAATTTAAATATCTTGGATATTATCTC
>JASPKZ010000850.1:0-59588 GCA_030220185.1 Diploptera punctata | reverse complement strand
TTATGTTTTTTCAAGTTTCAAGTTTTATGTTTTTCAAGTTGTATGTTTCACATATTTTACTTAATTTGTAAATTGCCTGTTTATAAATATTTGGAATATTTGTTGGGCCATATTGAGTTTGATTTGTGGTAGCTTATTTGACGAAACGATAATATATACTGAAAAGCAGGCATGTGTTGGTTCTAGGAGTGCCATAAAAACTTTCTAGGAAATTACAAGGATCCAAATTTAAAAAATATTGTAGAAGATATGCTTGAGAAATTTCGAAAACTGGGCTGCAATACGAGTGTTAAAGTACATTTACTACACTCTCATTTGGGCTTTTTCCCAGAAAATCTCAGCTGTGTTAGCGAGGACCAGGGTAAAATATGTCATCAGGACATAAAGGAAGTGGATAAAAGTTACCAGGGAAAGTGGAATGTGAATATGATAGCTGACAATTGCTGGTCGCTGAAAAGAGATGTATCAAATTCTTTCCATAGCAGGAATTCTAAAAAAGCGTTCATTTCAAAGCCGCATGTAAAAAATTGGGCTAATGTTCAAATGCATGTGTTTATTTAGAACAGAGGTTAAATATTAGTTAATTCTGAATATTTTATTGTTGAGTGTTGTGGATGTATTAATTGTTTTTTTAATAATATAACATACATTCGATAGAACCAAGTGTATGAAAGTATATTTTACTATTTCTTATATTGTGAAAAACTGGTACGTGATAGAGACCACTGATTCATCATAGTCAAATTAGGGATAATGACATATTAGAATAAAAAGTTAAAATTTGCATTTCAGTGTTATCGGTTCTGGTGCTCATCTCTAAGTTTACAGATTGAAAACAGCTGCAATCGACACACACATTTGATGGTTGATTGATATTCGTTCGTTCCGCTATGGACATGGGTGCTTCCGTAGTGGGAAGTTTATTAACATTTCTAATTCTGTTACACTAATTTACCTACATAAGTTATCGAGGATTGTAGCCTCGAATAGACATTTCCGTAGGAAACTAAGGTAATGGTTAGATGGATGAAAATAGATTAAATTTTTATTAGATGTCTTTATTAACATTTGAGATTCTTTTACGAGAGCGAAAATCTTCAGATTCAGGATCCACGGATTAAAGTCCCTTCCGGAGGACCACCAGCCAACGACACACACATATTTAGTGAGTAAAATTTGTGAATATAACTTCATTTGAATAAAAAAACAAAGTGAACCCATGGGTCCACCATCGTAAATTCACGGCAAGCAAAACATTCAAGTCTGAAATATAAGTCTCTAAGCAAAATTTGTTAGCACTTTCAATCGAATTATCACTTTTATAACGTGATATATTAAATAAAATAAAATGCTACCTGATATATATAATCGGCATGACAGTAAATTAGCGATTTAAATAAGAAAATCAACATTATAAGTATATATCGTGATCCAAATAACTTTCATCTAATACAAAATTATAATAAATAATTATTAAATATTATAAATTTCACAGAACAGCAGCAAGGAATATAACTAATATAAATAGCTATAACAAGACTTCTCGGGTTATCATTCGCCCTTCTTTACAATGTACAGTATATTTAGAGAAGCCAGAACGGGGATAGGGCACTTTGCCCAGAATTTCTTCTTATTCTGTCCTTTGCATTGGGTCGTTCATATTGTCATTAGCTCCACAGCGTCTACAGCTAAAATCTTATTCACTTATGCATGTTACCTAACAAGCAAGGCTAACATGTTACGTAACATTGCATCTCAATGTTTTGTTAGTTTACTTCAAAATAACATAGTAAATTAGATAAATTCCGAGTTAAATAAATGTATTTATTGAGGTCTATATTAAACACAGTTAACATTATTGTAATTTTACTGAGTTTTTATTTATTTATTTATGCCGATTAAATTTACCAATTAATTTCAAATCCGAAAGGGTATAGTAATTACTTTAAAATTTGGTTGATGGAAACTTGAGCATATTTTAAATTCTTGAATGTGGCATGTAGAGTCGTCATTTAAAAAAGGGACTGTAGAGAACCCAGATTTATTAAAAAAAAAAAGATCCCCACAAAAACTGAGTACGACTTCCAAACTTAGTCCGCAGAGACCAGTATAGCCGATGAGTGCATCCAGTTATTCAACTTACTAAAGCAGATTTAATTTTTTAATATCTATCTCTCATTTGACACAGTTAGTAAGCTTATAAAACATATTCGAGATCCGTAGACTTTCATTGTATGGGCGACTTTAAAATTTCTACCATTGAGTTCGAATCATAGCTTCACACAATTCATCTTAACGATTGATCTCTTCTATCTTCCTTATTTCCTGCCTTCTTTATCATTTAACCCTATCTCATTTTGTAGACATAACACTTCCATTGATCTTGCAAGAGTTGATGGCCTATAGGCAGGGAGTCGGAACTTTGAACCATACACTAGAGAGATATAAGTGGCGGGCGTACCTGGATAATTATGTGGTCAGGAAGATGATATAATACTACCACCGCGCCGAAGACAACATGGGACAAGGGACACATTCCCAGACTCTAGGAGATTTAAAAATACTCCGTCGAGAATCGAACAAGAGGCATAAGAGTAGAAGTTAAGGTCACGACAGGAGGCAAAATGCCTCGTACCTATTAAGAAATGAACTAGTTTACAAGCAATTAATAAGGGTGAAATGTGATCTCAAAGGAACCGAAGAAACTACTACTGCGGATACGAAATATGTAAGATCGATAAACTCTACGTTGACAAGTTCTGACACAAACACGAACTCGCTTTTACAAGGTTTCCTTCCTTCCAAAACTAGAGCAATAAATAGGTCGTCACTTGTCACACATGTAAACACAGTACGATCTGTATCCTATTGGCGGTGAAACAGCATCCTTGACTCAAATTGATTCTACTGTAAATGAGGCGAGGTGTGTACTATTAAATCGATCTGCATGTTTACAGAAATGTACATAATCACAAATTGTATATATAGACCTATACTCTCCTCAACATATAAAATAGGTCTATTTGAAACACTGTAGTACTTTCCGGATCAATCCTCATGATAACACATTGTTTTAAATATTTTATATGTTGAGACGGAACTTACCTAATTTTATATATATATATATATATATATATATATATATATATATATTTTTGTAAAATGCATATAAGGCCTACAGGCCTAATATAAATGTTTATTTAAAAGGTTTATAAAAGGTAAATTATGCATAGAATAATACAAATGTAAAGGGAGGCACGTACAGGTAAAATAACGATGGAATCACTGAAATGTTTTCATCTCCTTTTTTCGCAGTTAGTCTGCCAGTGCAATATTTTTAATTTATGCAGAGCAGATAGAGATGTTTAAGGTCATTAAATAAGTGGTTACTGAAAGCAAATATTGCATATGGATCAAGGATAGCTAGTCAACGACCGCTGGAGTTGCATTCTTAGTTTCGCATAGTCCATATTACATACCGCCTACATTATCCAAGTGCTATTGTAGCATTCTATAGCAATGCATTGTTAATGCATGTATTTAAAAGTATAATAGGATAATAAATAAACTTATACAAACTGACAAATGTATGGAAATACTGTATAGTCAATGACCAAAAAACAATATGGGCTATGTATTTATGTTGTTTCTTTACCGGATATAAATTCGCATTTCTTCTATAGGCTGAATATGACGCCAGATTGTTAGGTTATATTCTTCGAAAATTTCTCAGGGAAAATAATTTCAATAAGGTAGATTTGATGTTTATTTCGTAATGTATTTGATAATGTATTTGAAAATGTATTAAACATCCACTGAATTGGGTAGCTACAATAAGTAGCGGCTCCAGGTTGAGGAACCAGCTATAACGGCTGGGGGACTCGACATGCTAACCACATGTCACCCCTACACTGGCTGTTGATCATCTACCTCTGTGATTGGCACATGTGGATGTGAAGGGCCAGCAGCCGGCTGGTAAAAGGGCAACCGCTGAAAAGTGGAAAGACCCTCAATCGAAAAAAAAATGTTATTGTCATTGTAATTTTATGGTACAGAGACTGAATTATAATATGTGCAATATAGGGGCTTATGTGTATAAAAATCAACTTAAAGAAATATAAGTTATTTATTTTACAAAATAAAATAAAGAAAAATCACGGAGTACCTATAATCAAGATTTTGCCAACCTTTACCTTATAACACCAATTCATGCCAAACTATAGACTATACCTAGAGATATTTCATCAATTCAACATAATGATTTACTATACAATATAGACTATGTGTATCGGTATTTTTGTCTCAAAACTTAAAATAAAATACATTAAATATTACAGTAAAACTTGCTCAAAGCAGAATCACATGGGACCATTTTTTCCACATTGGACAAAATTCCGCATTATAAAAAATGCTAAAACTTATTAATAATCTTAGATTATAGAGTATCGTATATATATTTTTATGTACCTTGGATTAATTGTAGTTCCGCTGCCGTTGAAAAGTTAAGTATAGTATGTATGAGCGGCTTCGACGGTAACGCACGAAAAAAAAAATAGTCCCATGTCGTCAAGCGTTAAAAATGTCTCTTAGGCGCAAATTCAAACATGCAGATTCCGTTTTCCCTCATTAATTACACTTCCGTCCACATTCTTTGATTCCCCGCAAATTTCATTTCACACTACATTGTGTCGGTCTTTTAAAACTGTCCAGCCAACCTGAAGATTCCTTGAAATCGTTATTCCCTAAGGGATTTAACAAGAGCTATAGCTTGACTTTGGGGCATCGATCCGGAAATGTTTGAAGATTTATCTTCAATCACTTTCACTTTTTCGCTTAATGAGAATGACACATACGTTTCAGCCATCTTTATTCCGTTAATTCAGAACGCTACCTGTGAAAGATCGGTCTCAGAACTTAACTAATTTAAGATTTTACAGCGCAATTGTTATTTGCAAGACAGGTATCCGTGTTTCGTACCACGGGTGTCCAATGAGGTCGAATCTATACAGTAAAGCTCCTTATTCGCGGGGGATATGTTCCGCAAATATGCCGCGAATACAGAAACCGTGAATATGGGATGGTAATTTGTATGGGTATATAGGGGATACATTCCAAGGTTACAGAATAAAATAAAAATTATCAAAATAAAATTAATTAATGAGAGATTTTGAACAATCTATTAATTATTACTGTCAGGTTTAGGCAAGGACTTGAAGAACTATTTTTTTTCTCTTCGGTAGTAATTATCTTTCTTTCCTTTTACTCGACATTATAAACTGGGAACAAAGCACAAGCGACTTGTGTTATTCAATCAAAATTATTGCAAGGAACAGGTTGAAACAATATAAACCGATCGTGGCGATGGAGGCATTAATCGAAGTACATATCGGCATGTGAAATACAGCAACAGCTTTTAACAATGAACTTCAGGGTCAGTGACAATTAGGTTTGTTTTGTTTTGACATTTATTTGTCCATTTGATTTGAATCACTATTTGTAAAAGCCGCCTTGGCACCTGCCTTTAGTAAAAATAAATAATAGTTTTAAAAAACTAAAACAACACGCTTTATTAGAAAACCAAACTAAAAAATGAAAAATAATTTTAATTTCAAACACGCTTGGGATAAAATTAAAGTGGTCAACAAAAAATCATCTCCAACACATATAGAATAAAACTAGAGTTATAAACAGAAATAAAATAATTTTACCATCAAAAGCGTGGGGTGCTCTATATCAATTAATATATTTGATAATAAACAGATATTGGTAGAAGTAAAGTCTCTAAGAAGAAAATGCAAAAATCATAAAAAGCACCCCACGCTTTTGATGGTAAAATTATTTTCTTTTTGTTGATAACTCTAGTTTTATTCTAGATGTGTTGGAGATGATTTTTTTGTTGACCACTTTAATTTTATCCCAAGCGTGTTGGAAATTAAAATTATTTTTAATTTTTTTAGTTAGGTTTTCTAATAAAGCGTGTTGTTTTAGTTTTTTAAAACTGTTATTTATTTGTTTAGTTTTTAATATTTTACAGAATAAGATAAAAATGTAAATATCTTTAAATTCGATACTATTTTAGTATGTGCTAAAAGTAATACTCTCCTAAAAAAACTCCTCCCAGCCAGATTTGATCCAGCGACCTATGGATTACTGAAATTATATACCACTAGAGTTCACCGCTCTACCAACTGAGCTCTTGACTAAAAAGTCGACAAGTCCGCAACCTATTATACCAGTTTTCATTTTTTTTTATTTTCTGATGATTCTGGCCAGGATTTTAGAAACAAATTATGAAATTATTGTATTGTCACGGGTCCTTTACAAGTGTGCAAAGTTTGAAGTCGATCCATTGTTTATAAGTGGGTGAAAATCGTGTTCTAAGATTCCATTACATAGATACAAAGGTACTTTTTTTTAAATTTTCTGACGATTTTGGCCAGGATTTTAGAAAATAAATATGAAATGATTGTATTGTCACGGGTCCTTTACAAGTATACAAAGTTTGAAGTCGTTCCAATGTTTCTAAGTGGGTGAAAATCGTGTTCAAAGATTCCGTTACATAGATACAAGACACTTTTTCTTATTTTCTTATGACTCTGGCCAGGATGTTAGAAAACAAATATAAATTATTCTATTGTCACGGGTCCTTTAAAAGTATACAAAGTTTCAAGTCGATCCAATGATTTTAAGTGGGTGTGAAAATGACGTTGAAAGATTCCGTTACATAGATAGATAGATAGATACAGGTCAAGCTAATATAAAGCGTGTAAAAAAACTGCTGATGGTTAATTAATATATATACCTTTCCGCTTTATACATTTTTTTCATGAATTGTGCACAAATATCCTTCCGTTTCCGCGTTGGACGGATTCCGTTTTATGCAAAATAAACACACGTAAAATTACTATCATTTCGTCGGAATCAATAAATTTGTTCACATTGGACAGATTTCCGCATTATTCACGTTCCGGATTAAACAAGTTTTACTGTATTTAGATTTTATTTACATTATTTTACTTTGCGAGTTATAATTTAACTCATAATTACACAAAAAAAAAACTGCAACACCATTTTCATATCTACATGTTTATTACTTAATTTTTACGCGAGGCTCTTCGTTTCACAATTTCAACGTGGAATAGTTTGATAATTATTAAATCTAACAGGATAAAATTTAACATCCGTTTCTTATCAAATTAAGAGGAAAGAAATATGTTCCCTATGGACATGTGGTTAGTGGTGGCCTGATATATAATGATATAAGGAAAACCCTCAAGAAAAGCACGTTATGCCAATTTTCATTTTTTTATCTTCTTTAATTTGATATCTCTCTTTATAGGTAATTTTACTTGCTTCACGCCACACGAGGCCTAAAAGGGCGTGGCCAGTTAGGAGAGGATTTTAAATTGAGGATCACATACACACTTTTTTGACTACTTAAAGAGCATGCAGAGCATTACTGGATGAGTGACCAACTCAATCCCAGGGCCTCTCCTCCGAGACAACAAATACATTTAAGACAAGACACCATTCACTCATACCTTCACAGTAAAGAAGCAAATACGATAGGTGATTATGATGCCAAGTTTACTTTACTTTTTCCGAAATTTGTATTATAAGTGAGGATAAATCCAGAAAAATCCTCACCCACGAAACTTGTTCCGACCAGAGAAGAAACCCGGGCCTGCTGCGTCCAAGACAACGATGTTATCTACCGCTATATCACAGCGATGGACATGTTATATACACACTTTTAAAAACCTGAAAAATAATGTAAAAATAATACCCCATCGAACAGTAATACCCGATAATGAAAATCATGGATGACAACGCTAATGTCTTAACAAAAGTGGACAAGGGAGCGGAATATGTTGGGAGATGAAATACTCTACCACAAATTAAAATACCGGGTGCTCCGCTTATAAGCAAAATAAGATAAATAGTTGTAACTTCTGAACAAATACGAATCTATAGACGAAACCAATTGCTACAAAGAGTTGCCTTATGTTCCATAAACCTCAACATGACATCCATTAGGAGCACGGGAAATGTCCAACCGGTATTCAACCACGACCCATGTTATGAAGCATACGTGGTTAACATTATTGACAGCAATATAAATTATTTGTTGTAAGCCTGCAAATCACATACTACTGTACTGTAGGCCTGGTCCTTAACAAACGCCCACAGGAAAAATCAGGTGATGTTACATCTGATGATCTGGCAGGTCAAGTGATGTACGGTGATCCTCTTCCAATTCATCTTGCAGGGAATTTTTCGTCTAAGAATGTATGAACTATGTAGGGAAAGTGTGGTGGAGCCTCATCTTGCTGGAAAAATTGTTCTTCAGGGAGTAGAGGCGCAGCATATAGCTGCAACATACCCAGATACGTGTTTGCAGTGACCGTTTTCTCAGCAAAAGAAAGGGACCTATGATTCTGTCACGAACGATCCCACATCAAACATTCCATTAGAGGTGTCCCGTTGGTGTTCAATAACACGCGGATTTTCCGACATCCAGATGCGACAATTGTATTTGTTTACCGTACCACTAAATTGAAAAGGTTGCCTCATTTGAGAAGCAGACTCGAGTTAGGAATGTATCGTCATCAGCAATAATTCTCCTATGAAATTATTTGCGCATGCGCGATGCGAGACTCTTCTAACAAAGACAATGAATTAAAACTTCCCAACTTCCTCTTTCGTATGGTATTATAGCCTCACTATGATGGTTGTCCAGCGGCTCGCTTTATTTTCCCGCAGCTGTTTATATATAATTAAATACAAAGATGCCGACTACCGACACTATAATAATTGTCAAGCATTGTCGCGCGGCACCCGATTTTATATAAACGGACAACCATCATAGTGAGGCGATAACACCAATCTTAATAAACTTGGATGCAAAGCTTTGAAATTAGACAGTGTGTAATACACAGACACACACACACACACACACATATATATAGGGTGGACCGCTCGAATGGACCTAATTTCAATTGCTTGTTACTGGCAAACGGTTGAAGATAGAAACTTAAAACAACGTTCATAGTACAGAAAAACTCACCAAGTTTCGAATCCTGTCGGTAGATGGCACAAAGATACGTTTCTCGTTCTTAGATTTAATTGTTTGTGAAAATGGCGACTCCGCAGATGAAAGCGCAAGCTGTTTTGTGGTATGCGGAGTTTAAATCAATCATTAGAGTTCAAAGGGAGTTCCGGCGTGTGTTTAACCGTGATGCTCCAACTGCTAGAAGCATAAAGAAGTGGCGTGATACATTATTAGCTACAGGATCTGTGTTGAAGAAGCATGGTGGTGGTCGCAGAGCATCCGATGAAATGGTAGCAAATGTTCAAGCCGCATTTGAGCGAAGCCCCCGGAAGTCATTAAGAAGAGCTTCGCGGGAACTTCAAATACCAAAATCGACATTACAACGGATTGTCCACAAACGCCTCAAACTGCATGCATATAAAGTGCAGTTAGTGCAACGTCTGGAGCCGAATGACATGCCGAAACGAGTGGAATTCGCCAATACGATGCTGGACCGTCTCGGCGCTGATCCTGACTTCATGACCAAGATTTTCTTCTCGGACGAAGCCACTTTCCATTTGTCAGGCAAGGTAAACCGGCATAATGTGCGGATCTGGGGATCGGAGAATCCTCACGCTATTCAAGAGCATGTTCGTGATAGTCCGAAGATGAATGTTTGGTGCAGTTTGTCACATAATAAGGTCATTGGACCGTTTTTCTTCGCCGAGAAAACTGTTCGTGGTACCACATATCTTGACATGCTGGAGCAGTTCTTCTTTCCACAAATTGAACAACTGCAGCCTAACATCGTTTTCCAGCAAGATGGTGCTCCTCCCCACTGGTCCAATGAAGTTCGTACGACTTTGGACAACATTTTCCCTGGCCGTTGGATTGGTAGGGGAGGACCAATCGCGTGGCCCCCGAGATCTCCCGATTTAACAACCACTGGATTTCTTTCTCTGGGGCTATGTCAAAGATAAAGTTTACACCACCCCAGTCAAAGACCTTCGTGATCTTCGTGAGCGCATCATAGAGGCTATTGAGAACATTCCAGAAGACATACTCCAACGTACTTGGCAAGAAATTGTTCATCGCTTTGATATCGTCACAGTGACTGCTGGGGCTCATATAGAGATGTGGTGATCTGGATATCAAAACTTGGTGAGTTTTTCTGTAATATGAACGTTGTTTTAAGTTTCTATCTTCAACCGTTTGCCAGTAACAAGCAATTGAAATTAGGTCCATTCGAGCGGTCCACCCTGTATATTTATAGCTAAGCGTAACTAACTTCAGGTAGTTACTTGTTAGTTCAAGGAAAAAAACAAATTACCGTATATCTCTTTCCAGTTTTTCTTCCCTCCATTCCTCAGAATACTTTTTTTTATTTCCTCGAAATAATTTTTAACGTGTGGCCTATTTTAGGAACAATAATCAATGGTATGATTATTATAATTATCAGAATACTAGTACGAGTATTATTGAAACGGCAAAGCTTAACCATACGTATTAATAGATTTAGCTCGGTATGTCCCCGAAATTACATTGAATAAAACTTGACTGCTATGAAACAATCCAACACTTGTCTACATTTAAAATATTAGCTTTATTTGAATAATTTCCACCAAAAGTAATAACATGAGTATTGGAGATCCATACAGCCTTGTAAACACTGATAGGGTACCTACTTGATAGATGAGTAGCGAAATACAGTGCACATTACAGAAACTAAGATTCAGAAAACTGTATCACACTAACCACCTAATTCCCTGCACTGTCAATACAATATCTAGTCACATAAACCATTTCAATAGCTCTTGGGTTCATCAGAGCTTTCGTGCATTCGATTTCTTACATTATTTTAATAACACACACAATATCAATAACAATATATTATCATACAGATTATATATAATTCCAGCGTTCCTGGAAAGAGAAAGATAAAATGTCACTATTTTATGCATTCAATTGTCCACCGCTATGGTCTCGAGGTAGCGTGCTGCCTTGTCACGCAGCGGGCCTGGGTTCGATTCCTGGTCGGGACAAGCTCCTCGGTGAGGTTTTTTCGGGGGTTTTCCTCACCTTTAAGATAAATGTCAGGAAGCTTAGGACCCAACAGTCCCCAAAAATCATCCAGCCATCATCATTATCCTTATCATCATCCTTTACCGGTGTGGAAAGCAACGGGAAGCTACCACACCTATAATTCCCTAGTAAAGCTGCAAAGTATAGCATGGAAATGCTATGATTGCAGTGAAAGACCTGCACTCGGGCAGAATTACTATGGATGGATGGATTATGCATTCAATTGACCACCATATGTTACACGACAAACATCAAAACGGTGGCTCATTTCTTGCCACACACGAATCAGCTAGTCTCTAGTTATCGTAATCACAGCTTCAACAATTCGATGTCGCAGATTTTTAAGAGTGTTAGGCAGAGCGGGGATAAAAACAAGGTATTTTACGTAACCCAGCTGATAAAAATCATACGGGGTTAGGTCGGGTGATCCAGGAGGCCACCGGTAATGAAGTTGATCTTCTGCTCCTCCTCTTCCAATCCAACGTTCTGTTGTGTCGCCATCTTAATACAAACAATCAACAGCGCCAATGTGACCGTGATTAGAACTTCAAACTTTACTCTTTCCAGGAATTTTGGAATTGTGTTTCTATTTTTTATAGTTTGGAAGAAATAAATGTTTGAAGTCTGCTCCTTCTTTCTGAATAGCCCTGTATATAACAATATGAGTAATTTTCACAATTTTGTTACTTTAATATCTCTGCTGCCAAAAATAAAATATAAAATGATAAGATCTGGCTTATAATAATTGAATACTCAAGGAGAAAATAGAGGCCAATAATAGGATAAAATGAGTTGTTAGTTCGCCCTACAGAGTGAGTACGGTAGAAGATAAAAGTCACAAATATTTCATATTAAATATTTCTCTATCTGGAGAAAGTTTTGTCCAGAAAAACAGTGAAAGGTGACCTACCTTCCTTTTTCTTTTCTTGTTCTTGTTGCAATAAAGAAACATACCTGCAAGAAAAAGGAACAATCACTTTATTAGTATCATTATATTATACTGGATTAGAAGATCGCCCTAACCAGTTCAATTATAAAGTGTCAATTACATATGAGTCACGTATAGAGGGTATTTTTAAAAAACACAGTAAATAACATAATTATGTAGCTATAAAGCATTAACAAGATCCTTAAAAATTAAATACTAATTCCCAATAGCTTTTTAATTTAGCGAAGGATAACCATAAATCATATACTTAGGCCTATTATAATATTTATATCGACTTATGGTTTCACGGCCGGAGTTAGTACGATGATCTTGAAGATTTTCGGGCTGTTGGTCGTGGTCTTGAGGCTTGAAGTTCCCTGACATTTCGCCAGTGACGCGTCTGGCATCCTCAAGGGTTGTCTATACCCCCAGAGCTCTGCCGGCGAGATGGTAGCATTGCTGCCGAAATGGTTATCTATGCCGAATAGGTCAAAAGGCAATAAGCCAGACGAATCTTTGTAGAAAGAGGGACTATCTTTCACCGTAAAATACAACCGTCAAGAAATTCCCGCATGGGTTTCATTGGGGTAAAGTTTTCCGAAGATAAAATATTTTTTTCGGATCTGCAGATAGGAACTACTTCAGGGATCCATGGTAATGACTTAAACGTAGGGATATATACTAGAAAAATAGAATGATAGGGTATTATACAGTAGTAGGGTCCTAGAAATATTAAGAAAGAAGTTAGATAAGTTCTCTTAGATTAGGTCGTTTTGTAAGAGGTTATATGGCCAGGAGAAGGTAGTCAGGAATCAGGCATTATATAGAAAGCTACACAGAAGGCACTAATAAGCGTTCAGCGAACTCGACATTCTACCGTCACCGGTAGGGAGTGACTCGAAGGATCATGCTGAATTAGACGCTAGATTACGTTGGGGCATTATTTCCAGCCACCATCTCGCATCCATATCGTAACTGTTACTGTGAGTGAGATGGTGGCATGCCGAATGTACTAAATGTTTGTTAGCGCCTTATTGGCATCTCTTAAAACGTGTTACTTAAACATTTCAATTACCTAAACTTAGTCGAAAGCTTTATGTGGGAATAATCCAATTAGAAGCTAAATTTTTCACAATAATTTTTGTCTAGTGTATCATTATATTAAGTTTCTAGAGTAGGATAAGTTAGGAATGCAGAGGTAGCATTATTCATTTAATTAAGGGAGTGCAGCAAGATCAGAATTAGGTCCCCCCCCCCCCGAAGATGATTATTTCAACTGTCAGAGATGTTAAGTTTGTTAGCGGTAAGATATTGTACATAATTCTAAGGGCAATTTCATGATTTATTAATCGTAAAGGTATATGTCCGACACAAGATAAGGATTATGAGATGAAGGGTGAGTTCTATGAAGAAAATATAATACATATTTGATATGCATTCACTTCTTCTTCTTCTTCCGAATGCAGTATTGGGTGATGATGCCCGTTCTGCGACTACAAAAACTGATCTTTCCATCGGTTGAAGGGTCTTCCGAGGTTTCTTTTGCCTTTAGGGTTGAGGTGGTAAATCATCTTTGGTAAACGGGAATTTGACATTCTCTGGACGTGTTGGAACCATTTAATCTGATAATTTGATAGGCATTCACAATATCATATAACATTATTTTCACATTATATTGTGACAGCCTATCATATATGTATTCTAATTCTTTATAGAACTCACCCTTGATCTCATCATCCTTATCTTGTGTCGGACATGTACCTTTACGATTAACAAACCATGTCATTACCATTAGAATTATGTACAATATCCTATCGCTAACAAACTTAACATCTCTGATAGCTGAAAGAATCCTCCTTCGCGGAAAAAAAAAAAAATCCTAATTCTGGTCTCGGGAGATTTTAATGCAAAGGCGGAGACCAATAATAGGCAAATCCAGTTTTTGAAGATATTAATGATAATGGAATTAAATTAGTCTGCTTTGCCACATCAAATAATCTTATTGTTAAAAGCACAACATTCCAGACGGTGAAATGGAGAGATTATAGTATATAAACGTTGGTACAATAGCATTATCGACGTAACGTCAGTTATGGGGACAGCTGCAATTTTGAGCATCATCTTGACAGGATAAAAATCAATGAACGGCTATCTTATCAGAGGAATAGAAAATTAAGATAACTGAAATTTTGAATTAAAAAACTTGAAAAATGATGAACTGCGGCAAGAATACCAGATCAAAATTGTTAGAACATTTGAACTATTGCAACGTTCACATTAAAACGTAGCAACCAAAAAAGAAAGAGATATAAGTAAAGAATGGGAGACTAAGATTTTTTTTAAATTGCCGGCATGAAAAAAGTAGATTATATGGTCTCGAGACAGCGTGCTGCCTTGTTATGCAGCGGACCCGGGTTCGATCCCTGATCGGGACAAGCTTCATGGGTGTTTCTTTTTGGGGGGGGGGGGTTTCCTCGCCTGTAAGAAAAAGTTAGGAAACTTCAAGGCCCAAACGGTCCCCGAATATCATCTGGCCATCACTATCACCCTCTTAACATATTCATTAAGTTTAGGATTAAGCTCATTCCTAGCGATTATTACCTATCACATATCATCGGGACAACGTAACTCCGCCTTCCAGGCACCCCAACCACAGATATGGGTACAATAACGCCATGCCAGGACAGAATACCAGAATGTAGAAATAACAACGCGGTGGCATTGAATAAAAATATTAAAAGGGGGAACATAAAAAATGGTTTTATGAGAAATGTGCTGTCATAGGCAAAGAAAAGAAAGCTAGCAAAAACAAATAGGTTACATGAGCCAAATTAAATAAATTAGAATTGGGTGATATCAGAAGGTTTTTAGGTTTTTAAAGAATAAAAAGATGAAACATTTGAGAGAGAAGTTTAATGATCTAGAAATTAATGCAAAAAATTGGTACATCAGATAATTATAGCAGGCAATAAGAAAGAAACCGGTGCGTTTCAGGCTAGAACAAATTATAATTAGAATGTTAATTAAATAAAAATAAAACTTAATATGATTTTCATATTTATTAAAAACACAAATTCGTAACAGCTGTTTCAGTACTTTGTATCTTCTTCAGACGAATTTTATCGTGATTACAAATTAATTTGTTATAATTAGGTATGAAAGTGGAACTTTGATTGCAGATTTGAGTAGTATATTAACTAGATGAGAAAAATGACATTACATGTAGCCATATATTAAATACACATGCACAACGTGATATTGAAAAGAATGATGTACAAACAGCAGAAATATTAGTAACAGGGCAAAGCGCAATAGAGGCTGAAATGGCGATAGAAAAATTAAAAATGTATAAAGCATTTGGTTAAATGGGATCCCAGCAGAACTGATAAAAAAGGGTAAGAAAATTTATGGATAAGGTACACCAGTTTGCTTAGCATGAATTGGGAGAAACCTGGCCTTCTAAATGAATGGAAAGAATTGATTATCATACCAGTCTATAAGAAAGGAGATAAAAGTGATTGTAACTACTAAAAGGACATTCCATTACCTCTACAAAATTCTAACAAATATAGGGTCTATTAGTAAACATACTTTTTTTTCTTGTTTTCTCCTGTTCGAACTCTTTTTCATTCTCGTTTTTTGCTTTTTTTAACCTTTTTTCTTATTCACACGTACAAACACAAGGACACGATAAACACCCAGTCCCAAAGTGGAGATTTAAAATCCCTTACCCCCGGGAATCGAGCCCGGGTCGCCGGAGTGAAAGGTAGGGACTCTACCGACTACGCCACAGCGACGGACAAGCATAATCCCTATACTGACGAAGTTATAGATCATCAATGTGGATTTAGGAGACGCAGGTTTACAAGAGACCAGATTTTTATTACACGAAACATTTTTGAAAAAAATATGGGAATATAACGGCCCTGTACATCAACTATAGTCTATGTAGTCTTACAAAAGGCATATGTTTTAATTAATGAGAAATTGTACAATATCATTCTGGACTTCGCAATTTGTAAAAAAGTTAATTAAACTAATTCGAATACGTCTAAATGGCATAAAGAGTAGGGCATAGGTATGCAATTTTCATATACTTTCTTCATTCGCAATTGATTAAGGAAGGAGATGGCCTATCGGCTCATTTTTTTCAATTTTGTACTAGAGAATGTCATAAAATATGTAGAAGATAAATCAGGCTTACAACTCAACGGTATTAATAAATAAGCTGTTGGTATATGCTGGTAAGATAGTGGTATTAGGCGATAACGAAGGGATACTAAAAGTCAATAACTCACTGGCACTATCGAACCCGTAGGTTCATGGCCACGCGGACATAACCTATCCATACATCCCTACCCTGAGCTAATGCTTTTCCAATCATTCCCTCGTAATTTACTTCCCTCAAATCATAGTTAATGTTGTTCTCCCGCCTCATTCTTGGTCTACCAACTGGGCGCTGTCAATAAGCATATTATATTCAGCAACATTAAGAAATTGGGATTGGAAGTACATATCAATAAAAACATAGTCAAACTTAGAAAATGCATTAGAAAAGGGCAGCTGATGATAATTAGCGATATCTTGATGAATTTGCTGATTAAATTACCGAGGAACAATAATTACAAACACGAAAGAAGTACAGAAATAAATAATTTATTTAATATATTATCAAACATAGGCTCAATTCTAGAAATACATGCTATTTCGCATAGACTCGTCATCCTAATTTATTTAAAAAATAAAATGTATAATCAGATAAGATTTTTACTCTAACAGTTATATTGATGTGAAACATAATCTCTTACTTTAAGCCAGGAGCAAATAAATAAATAAATACATAAAATAAAAAAAAGGACCAGGCGAATGGAACAGACGGGTGAATTGAGAAGACTTACACAACAGTAAGCTACGTGATCATTACAAGTAACCATACGTAATATGAACAGTTAAGTCTCGTAGACTGCGATGGGCAGGGCAGATGGTCGAACAGGGAATCAAAGAGGAGCATGGAAACTCCTTACAGGAAAACCAGAGGGAAAGCACCCACTAGGTAAGCCAAGAATGAGGCGAGTGGATAATATTAACCATAATTTGAGGGTTGTACATTATACACTGGATAACTGGAAAACTTTAGCTAAGGATAGGGATGTATGAAGGGCTTATATCCAGGTGGCCACGGGTTCATAGTGCTAGTCAGTAAATTAGTTAATGTTTTTTTATGTACTAAATTTGATTCAAATTTATAAAATATTCTCTATTTACTATTAACAACTATTGAAGAAAATATTCCTGCTTCTCAATAGTTTTATAAGTAAATGCCATAAGTGGTTTTTATATTAGGTTCACACTCAAAATTATCTAAGTTCTCCAGGCTTGAGTGTTTTGTTTTCCCCCTAATAATGGATATATCTCCATATATTTGATTTTCCAATTTATGTTTTTCCCACTGCAACTTTTTGCCTTATTTGTGATTGAAAAGTTTTAGAAGCTATTTTTTTTTCCTGTGCACACGCGCACGCACGCACGCACCACACACACACACACACACACAACACACACACATATATATATATATATATATATATATAAAAATTAAGAAAGGTTTCTTGGGTTATCGCGTCATGGATTCAAGGAATGATCCCACATGCCATTATCAAGGAATGATAGGTTCGATTTTTTGATAGTGTGGAATACGATGCAGGTAGAACACGCCTCTCGCCGATTTACGGACTTATTTATTGCCCCCTTCGGTTGATATTTTTTTATGATGTGTGAAAATAGTGTGTTACGATTTTATATAAAAAATGTGTACCGCCAGGCCGCGGGAAAGCAGCGTGAGAGGTTTTACTGTGATCATTAGGGATAGTATTTTTATGACCTAAAAACCACCGAAATATGAAAAAAATATATGCAGTTATGACTTAAAATTTACAAAAATAAGCACTGTAACATAAAAAACATGACTAATAATACTATAATTATGCAATAATCTCAGTTGTATAATCAATTAATAAATCAGTTTACGAAAATTACTATTTATTTAAGACTAAAATGCAAATGAGATGCAAACTAGTACGGAATTTGATAGTGTAGCATGCTTTTTGTTTTATTAAAATTTACCTGCTTGTCGCGAGACAATACATAAATATTTGTTCAGGTATATACGCAAGGGGAAAGTTCATACTGTGAAATAAAACGAAATAGGAGAGGAAGATTTTAAAAGAAACAAATTCCTGAGAAATTTAACAATTCAAATGAACACGAAAAAATAAATGGTGAGATAAAAGTGCTTTAATTCTTAAAAGAGTGAATATAAGAATATCCATCCATAGTAATTCTGCCCGAAGGCAGGTCCTTCACTGCAATCATAGCATTTCATGCTATGCTTGCAGCTTTACTAGGGAATTGTGTAGATGTGGTAGCTTCCCGTTGCTTTCCACACCGGGTGAAGGATGATGTGTGATGATAATGATAAGGATGATGACGAAGATGATGGCCATATGATTTCGGGGACCGTTTGGGCCTTAACGTTTTCCTGACATTTGTCTTACAGGTGAGGAAAAACCCCCATAAAAACCTCACCCAGAAAAACCGGGGATCCATGACAAGGCAGCACGCTACCTCGAGACCACAGCGGTTGACTATAAGAATATAATACTTGTAATAAGTATATAACTGTAATATGCTCTGTCTCATATAAATGGCCAAACATGCATAAATATGACAAAGTACTTTATTAATTCAATTAGTTTTTGTATAAAAAGCATTTATATATATATATATATATTTAAGAAACTTATCACTCTCACCAAAAAAATTATGCTCTATCATAAAAATCCTAGCCCTAGTGATCAATTATGGTGTGTGAGCTCAGGGAGGGATGATGTGAAAATACCGAGAAGAAATTTTTTGGTTGTGTGTTTTATAGGGACAGGTTTTGAATTGCATTTTATTCAAAATGTGGTGTTGCTATTAGTGTTAGGTGGATTAATATTTGTGTAAGATATTCTATAGTGTTACTGTGATCGATGAAATTCTCTGATTACACTGAGCAACAAAAAAATAAACTTTTTTTGTCTCAGAAAAAAAAAAGTGAATCTGATAGTATTTTTTCTCAATTCAAATATGATATCAGTTTTCTCTATCACGCAAGGTTTCCGAGAGACAGCCATTTATTATAATTTCAAATATTTTCTACATTCGTAACTACACAATATTCGAACATTCGGACTCGCCTAGAAAGTAAGAAATTACAATTTTCTGTTATATTTCGCCTGTGGAGCATCCTTCTTGATGGTCCAAAAATAATCGGCCAGCATATTAGGATTTCATTTGTCTTGATATATCTTTTCCACAGCTAATCTCCTGATAAAAGTGTTCCCCGTGCTCATCGCTCACTGAGCCAAGATAAACAAATGGACGAAAAAAGATCATTAAAAAAATTATTTAAAATCAATTAATTGAAATTTAAATAAAAAAAAAACTGTGGGTGATGGAGAAATTCCGACTACATATTTGAAAACACCGATAAAAAAACTGCATTAAGTACAACAAAAATCATGTTGACCAGTGTTATTTGGTGAGATTAGTCCATAAGCGAAGTGGTTGATTAATGTTTGCTCTGTGTCTGGATGATGTAGTTTTATTAAGTGTAATGATATTTGGTTCTTTGTAATAAGTATTATGTTCTTCTGAATTATTATTCTTGTGTTTAAGTTTTATAATTCTGTTATGTTATAATAGTGTTTTATGTGACGTGTGTGATTGTAGCCCTGCCCCTATATATAGTAACGTTTATTGTTTTTTTTGTGTGGTGCTGAGGTGTATTAATTTGTTTTTGCGCGATAGTGCGTTTTGTCAGCAATGGCAACCATGGTTCAAAGTTCTACTTGCTACATTTCGGGGTCACAGATGAAGAAATGGACGAAGGTCATCTGAACAACTGTAACCGCTGTCAAACATGAAGATTCTAAGACCTCAAAGTATTGGGAGAGCACTGCTAATGACTTCAGTGTTAGATGCAGCACATTAGACAACAACAACATTTCGGGGTCGCCAACCTAAATAATTATCTTCTTCTTGTGTGCCCACGTTTCCCTTAACAGAGATTTAGGCGCTCTCCCCCTACAGGGAAGAATTTGAACCATACTAATTTAGTTACACTTGTTTTCGTATAGATGTAATTTGAGTGGTCCGTGGTCAGCGTTTCGCCTCATACTGACATCTAGGAAACCAAGGTAGTACTAGGACGGGAAAATTCGGTAAAATTTCCTTAGATGCCTTTTTATTCAGGCTTAAGGATCTTTTACGAGCCTAAAAATCTTCAGACCCGGGACCCACGACTTAAACTCCCTCCCGGGAGGACGTACTCCTTGGATTTTTCCATCCTAAAAAATCCATCGACCCCGGCCGGGTTTTGAACCCGTGACCCTCAGGACCAGAGGCAAGGAACATAATCACTAGTCCACCGCGGCCGATACCTAAATAACTATACTGTAATAAAATAACTATAACCGTAATATTTACATTTTACAAACCAAGTGTGGGAAGTAAAAACCATTAACCTTTATGTATACTACGTATACTGTATATACAAAAAAATATATATATATATATATATACCAAAAGGTAGTGTTAATATACATTATACGAAACAAATCACTATGCATTTTAAATGAACTTAACATCATTTGGAACAATATAAAACAATAAATACGTACTTGCCGCCATTTTATGACTAGATTGGTGTCACGACCTCCTGTAATTTCAACTAATAAACATTAGCCATACTGTTACCGTTAGTCAGTTGTACGCATAAATTTCCAACAAATATGTTATTATTTTACTATTTTTTATTACTTTGAAAACACCATCGCGCAAAAAATAATGTAGAACGCACATTTGTGAAGTGTTTTACAGAATCTCGGAAATTAAAAACATTGCAATCTCTCGGTTATAAACATTTTCCTCGCTTCTGCAAAAACCACTTCCCAACCTCGAATCGTAATATACTATTGTGAAATGTTTCAATAAAGCTTCAATTTTTGTTCAAATGCCTTCTTCTTAACTTCATGCATGGATATTACATACACATCCATGGAGGAACCGAAATTGGCCATTCAACTATCTTATTGAAGATAGCCCAAACGTTGGGGCTGTGCGAGTGACTTTGTTATAGCTGCCATATACTGTATAAGCCTATACTCAAGTTCGCATTTTTTATTTACATACTCCTCCATTTGGAGTTGTAGGACTTGTATGGCGAGATCTGTAGGGGAAGGTGTGGGTGTATTTGTTATTTTAGAAGCGCATGTGGCAGGTGTTAGTGTTTGTATGTTTTCCATTTCCTTAGGATTAAGGCCAGGAAAGTCTGAAGCTGTAAATTCACTAGTTTTTTTTTTTGTTTGTTTGTGATGATGGATAATCATGTTTAACCAGAGTTAGATGTGTCTCAGTTCTAGATCCTGTGAGGTCGATCAAGTGTACTTTCTGTTTCATATGTTGCACTAGAATTGAAGTAGGTTCTTGACGGTTTATATATATTTTTTCTTCTTCTTCCTCCTCTACGCATTAAAGCAGGCAGCTAGTTGCGTGTTCTTTCACTTCAGGTGACGTCCTTCCATCGTAGTGGTGGTCTTCCTAATGGCCTTTTCTGCTGAGGTGTCCAGTCACGTACCTTCTTCACTAATCTACTCTTCTTCATTCTATCACATAGATTTAGTCTTCTATAAATTATCCAGAGGTTTTTATAGGTTCAACTGCCTGAGCCAGAACACACACACGCATAATACTAATCCGATTAGATCGAGTTATAGGATTTTTTTTCTTTCAGATGTGGCATTATCGACATATTCCGCTTGACATTATTTTAAATTTTGACATATAGATGTTTTTCAGTATCAGGCATTTGCGTGGCAATAATTATTCTTCTCGTTGAAATGCCTGGAGAAATTTGTACAGTTTCCATCATACCCTCAAATTCAAGCGTAGTGCGTGCAGTCTTTCCTGCTTCCCTGCTACGTAGGAAAATATCCTGTTCTCTTAGGCGCTGAAGGATCCTTGTAAATGTGCGAATTTCCGGGTGTCTTCGATCAGAATATTCTTGAGTGTACAAATGTGCATATATATAATATTTGCAGATGACCAGATTTTCATAGCAAAAACAGAGGACGAACTACAAAGAATGCTATATAAACTAAATGAAATATAAAAAAAATACAACATGGAAATATCCTCACAAAAAATAAAAACAATGGCCTTCAAGGGCGCTCATCCAGTTCGGACAAAGATAATATTAGGAAATAAACCAATAGAACTAGTAGTAAGATATAACTTCCTAGGTTGCGAAATATCATACACAGCGGAAACAGATATAAATAACAAACTAAATAAGTTTAATTATATAACAGGAACACTAAAAAGAACTTTGAAAAATAAAGCCAGGAAAGACTCAATAATGAAATTATACAAGACAATGGCAGTGCCTATTATTACTTATGGATCCGAAACATGGACAGTGACAACACAACAATCTGCCAGAATACAAGCTGCTGAAATGAGATTCCTCAGACCAATAGCAGGATATCAAAGAACAGACAAAAAACATAACACAGAAATAAGACAACAACTAAAAGTAGAGAAATTAAACACAACAATAGAGAAATACAGAACAAACTGGAAAGAACACTTGGCAAGGATGACTGAGAATAGAATACCAAAAGCAGCATACAACTATTCACCACGAGGAAGAAGTTTTGGAAGACCAAGGAAAAGATGGAAAGAGCAGTAATTTGGAGCCGGAACAGGTTAGTAAATAAGCCTAAACCGTGAAGAAGAAGAAGAAGAACAAGAAGAAGAAATATATAATATACACACACGCACATACATACTGACACTATATAATGATTTTATGGGTTGATTGTGAAAATAAAATTTAAAGATAGCATTAACCCTTAAATTGGTGAAACAATAATTCCTCCTGCTATTTAAATGTTTCGGACCACAATGAAAACAAAATCACGTGAAAACTCTAAGTTATTATTGTATATTATTGTGTAATTTGACTCATATTTAAGTAATTTCTGTTCCTTTGTTTCACTTTTGATTTATAAACAATATTAAGTAAATGAAATCAATGTATCTTATAAGACAAATTTCCAATTTAAGAGTTAAATATCATCCAATGTTTAAAACGCTGTTCTTTTTTTTATCTATCTAAAGTATTAGGTATTATGTGATAATCTGAGCAGAAGTTAAGTGAAGAAAATTGTACTATAGTTTACAGAGTGCGCCTATAGCCTATTAGTAATTATCGCATGAAAATCCGGAAAAACCAATTGACACAACAGATTTCACAACTATGATGACCTATTGCAATCGGTATCTTGTCATCGTAAATATATGTTTGTGTGAATATTGTTTCAAAATAAGACGGAAAATATGTATAACATTTAGATCGTAAACATGTAAAGACTTCTTAAGAAAGGTGCAGGCCTTTAAATTTACCTATGAGAAATAAGCACGATTCCATACATATAAAGTATCTGATACTGGCCTCTGAGATTAAACACCAATCTCCATTGCTACACAAACACACTAAAGATATTTTGATCACCTTATTCATTACAAGGAACAGCGAAATGTCAATTCCTGTCTTCAAACACCTCTTTTTAATATCAACATGACTAGCTAATAATAGCTAACAACGTGTACATAGGAAACCACAGAGATTTATAACTAACTCACTGGCTCTATAGAATCCACAGGTTCATGACAGCGCGGATATAAGCTCTCCATACACCCCTATGCTGAGCTAATGTTTTCCAATTATCACCTGCATTATCTACTTCCCTCAAATCATGGATAATGTTATTCTCCCACCTCATTCTTGGTCTTCCAACTGGGCGTTTCCCCTCTGGTTTTCCTATAAGAAGCTTCAATTCACGTCTTTCATTCCCCATTCGTGTCACATGTCGTGTCCATCGAGTCTGCGAGGCTTAAATGTTGTTATATCTGACTCCTATACATACCATGTAGCTAACTATTATGTAGTTTTCTCATTCAACTGTCTGTTCATCTCTTTTTGGCCCAAAAATGCTCCTAAGAACTTTATTCTGAAATACTCGTAATCTCCTTCTCCTCCCTTAAAGTAAGAGTAGGCCTACATGTTTCGCAACCATATAACATAGACTGGGAGAATAACAGTTTTATATATTTTTAGTTTAATGTTTTATGAAAGAAGTTGGGGCAACAACAGTCCCTGTAATGCATAATAAAAGGGATTTTCAGAATTGAGCCTATGTTTAATTTCTTTGTGCATCTCATTCCTATTTGTGATTAATGTTCCTACATATTTGAATTCAGCCACTTCTTCAAAATATCCCTAATTTGTCATTAGTTGCCCATTTCAATTATATAATTAATTTATAAGTGTGAACATATATTTAGTATTATTGGTGTTTACTTCCAGTCCCAATTTCATAGTGATACTCAATACAGTGTGTCGTTAGTATCTCCTCGCTATCGCTCAATAATACTACATCATCAAGCTTATTAATACCATCGAGTTGTATGCCTTCTTCATTCTACAAAGATATGATGGCATGTTCTAGTTCAAAATTGAATAGTAGAGGAGATGGTGCATCTCCTTGCTTTAACCCATTGTGAATTTCAAAAGTATATACAAATTAAAAATTTTCAAACTTAAAAATAACCTGAAAAAGTCTGTAAAATACACATCAACTTCGTGTTTTCAACAAGTAAGGCGGACGCCACTCAATAGCCAGGCAGAGTTCAGATGTTTAATACCAGACGATGTAGGTTGGAGCTAGAAGCAAACACCTACTTGAAGCAATTCTAACATATTTGTATCTTCAGTATTAGAACTGCGATAAATCTACTACAGAAGGGGGAGGGGTATTTCTTTTACCGTACAAGCTAAAAACGGGTTTGCATTGTTAATTCAGATGCAACTAAAATACTCCAATGTTATATATACACAAAATACTTAGGTCAACTCTATGTCCTGCTTCTTCTGTAACTAAGTTTAACTTCTCACCTTAAGGCACTTTTTACATGTCACATGCCACCGGAGCGTTAAGTGGCACGACCTGTCAAAAGAGGGAATTTAAACTATGGATCATATACATACTTTTTTTGACCAAACATTGAGAGTCTCACCGAATGAGTGATCAGATCAATATTGGGACCTCCTCCGAGACAACACAACATTAAGACGAAACAAGCACATTGACACTAAATATGGCTAATATGGATATGATGGCCGTTTGGTCCTTAACATTTCTGATATTTGTCAGATCAGAAAAAATCATCACACAGGAAAATTTTCTCGATCGGGCATCGAACGCGGGCCGGCTGCATACGAGACAGTGATGCTACCCCGAGACCACTGCGGTGGAAATTCCTTAATTAGGTATTTTAAACTCTTTATTTGATAAAAATTGATAATATAATTTATGTTACTTCTCAAGAGGTAAGTTACAATGATTATGTATCTGCCCCCCCCTCTCTCTTTCTTAAGGAGATAATTATTTCATTTTTAATTCCATCTCTAGATTATGATTACATTTGCGCCTATACAATCAAGTTTTTGATATTTAGGCCAGAACATGAGTTAAGAGTCTCTGCATTAGATAAATAATATTTATTATTAGTTGATAGTTGTTCTACCAGTTATATTATATGGGTGCGAAACATGGACTCTTACTTTAAGGGAGGAAAGGATATTACGAGTATTTGAGAATAAAGTAGGCCTACTTAGGAAAATTTTTGGATCAAAGAGAGATGAACAGAAAGGTGAATGGAGAAGACTACATAACAATGAACTACATGGTCTTTATAGGAAGCCAGATATAATGAGAACAGTTAAGTGTCGTAGACTGCGACGGGCAAGACATGTTGCGCTTATGGGGAATGAAAGACGTGCATGGAAGCTTCTTGTAGGAAAGCCAGAGGGAAAACGCCCAGTTGGTAGACCAAGAATGGGGTGGGAGAATAACATTAACTATGATTTGAGGGAAGTAGATTATACAGGAAATCATTGGAAAGCATTAGCTCAGGATAGGGATGTATGGAGAGCTTATGTCCGCGCGGCCATGAACCTACAGGTTCGATAGTGCCAGTGAGTAAGTAAGATGACAGTAAGGATTTTATGAATTGGGACTTACTCAGTTTTTATTGTTAAAATATTACCGAAAATGCCAGACATAAAAATAATAGAAAATCCTGTTTTTAAAAAGTGACATGAGAAAGAAAAGCGTAAATATAAAACGTTTGTTAATCTAAATACTAATGCTAGCAACTTGCATTATGCTTGAACTTTATTATACGTACAGTATTACTACATTCCACTAAAAACACAAATAGAACAGCATATAATGTATAATGAGTGGCTATTTGTGGAAAATATAAATAACTGATTAAAACGCATTTAAAGCAACTATGAGAGAAGGAACTGATTAACAAATAAAACGGCCGATACTAAAAACATGTGTATGTCAAAATTAATATATATATATATATCACACACATATTAGCGGAACTGGTAAATGTCCTATACGAACGTCCAATTCTTGTGTCATGGCCAGACGATAAAAATGTTACTTTTTTACCATCAAATTCGCTACTTTAAGAGGTAATTAGATATTATTAAATAAGTTCGCAACTGTCATATGTTGTGGCTCAAAAAGCGTGCATGATGACATTTATGTCCGTGGAATACGTCGATAATGCAGATGACTACACATCTGAAAAAAAAATCCTATAACCCGATCACAGCGCCACCTACAGAGTCAAATTGCGAATCTAAACCATCCAGGCACCCACTCAAACACACACAAAACATTTAATCAAAATCGGTTGTTTAGGCAATTTTTAATTTAGGGTTTCAAGTAAACCACCACTTCTAATTGTGAATCACACAAAAATTATGACCGCTAGAGCGATTTTTAAATTTTCAATTTAATGGTTTAGAGGGTCCAATTCTGAATCTGAACCATCGAGGGATCCAATCAGACACACAAAAATTAATCAAAATCGATCCATTCGTTTAGAAGGAGTTCAGTGACAAACATGCGTACAGAAGAATTTATATATATATATATAGGCTATATAAAGATAATCGACAGACAGACAGACATACACAAATATAGTTTTAAGCTGAAAAACAACTGCATAACACAGATAAAAAAATTTTACATTCCAAACATAAGGTACCCGATTTGACATAACTGTTGATCCCAATTATAATAGTAAAACTCTCGCCACCGTAGCGTCTACTAAAGGATAAAAAAATAAACTAATTGAAAATGTGTTAAGCAGGGCAATGTATAAAAGTGAATTTCACATTCGGTTGTATGCACTGAAGAATAAAATAAAGATTTAATTCTAAAGACAGCATTAGGCTACTTCAAAATATAGTAGACCCAACTTGTAAAAAATAAACTGAGAGTACTATTAAAATTTGGATTTTTTAAAACAAAATTTAGATTAAATTGCAATTTATGTGATATCAAAGAGATTAGGGACTGTGTGGATACTATAAATATAGTCTATAGTAGGACATAGAATAGTACATAATGAATTGAAGGGCTTAGGGCAATAACATGATAAGTCACATTATGTTCTTTCTGAGATATAAGGATTTTAATGTTTAAAAAAATTATAAATACTACTAATTGGGCAATACTGTTATACATTTGTATCTATTTGTTTTAACTCATCACTGGCGCACTTACAAATGATTTTATGGATATATGGATATTTCAATACATCTATTTGACATCATTGTAATAAATGACATTTAACAGAATGTGGCTTACTATGTTACTGCACAAAGTCCTTCAATTATTAGATAACGTAACAATATTATAATTATTTTCACTTGTGACTGTCATAAGCAAAAACTAAAAATAAAAACCCATAATACATTCAGAACATGGTCTTTATAGGAAGCCAGATATAATAAGAACAGTTAAGTCTCGTAGATTGCGACGGGCAAGACATGTTGCGCTTATGGGGAATGAAAGACGTGCATGGAAGCTTCTTGTAGAAAAATCAGAGAAAAACCCCAGTTGGTAGACCACGAATGAGGTGGGAGAATACCATTAACTATGATTTGAGGGAAGTAGATTATACAGGGAATGAATGGAAAACGTTAGTTCAGGATAGGGATGTATGAAGAGCTTATGTACCAGCAGCCATGAACCTACGAGTTCGATAGTGCCAGTTAGTTAGTTATAAGTAGGATGTTACGGATATTTGTGATGAAATCACGTTTTTGACTTGGCTACCCAACTAAATTTCCATAAAGAAAACGATATGATAATGGAATTCACCTAATAAGATCCATGTTGAATATTTGCATGACATTAAACAAAACAAACGTCAGTATTCTTGAACTTTGACCAAAGTCAATGATAAGTTAAAACAAATCGTATGATGTGAGTTTACACTCTTCTCACTGGCAATACAAATACTCGAATGATTAATGACATAAGACGTGCCATTACTGACAATAGTTTTTTATTATTCTTAATAGTAAGCCACATTCTTAATATCTACAAGAGAACTCGCAACTTACAATTCTCTATAGTTCTTAAATCCTAGCGTTACAGGTAGATATAATTATAATTTTAGCCTCTGAAATATGGTCTGATAATAATAATAATTTTATTTATTTATGTACAGAATTTTAATGTTTACACATCTTTCTGTGCCTAAAGTTTTATTTTTCTTCTCCACTCGTCTCTCTCCATTCAATCCATGTCCTCCAGTCCTCTTGCTCTCATTCCAGTTCTTATTTCCTGCATCCACGAGTTTCGAGGTCTTCCTCTCCTCCTTCTTCCAGGTGGACACCATTCCAATGTTTTCCTGGTAATCTTCTTCTTCTTGCATTCGTCGTACGTGCCCATACCAATTTAATTGCTTATACCGTATATAATATACTATTGAATAACCAATATTCATTTTTTTTCTCTTATGACAGTATTTCTTATTTTGTCTAATTTAGAACATCTTGCTGCTCTCCTCAAGAAATCCATTTCCATCGACATAAGTTTTTGTCGAATTCCAAACTTCAGGCTCCATATGGGACAGTACTTCTCACTATTGAATTATGTATTTGTAACTTATTTTTCCTGGTTATATGTCTGTTCCATAAGACTCTATTCATCATTGCTGTTATTGCTCTACCTTTATTTATTCTATTCTTAATATCACTTTCTTGTTTATCCTCTTTTATGTAATTTTACTCCCAGATACTCAAATTCTTCACATCCTCTAATATACCCCTTTTTATCTTCTAATATCAAATCTTCGGTTTCGGCTCCATATCCCATATAAAATGTTTTTTTCTAAATTTTATTTTCAAACCCCAGTTATCGTATTCGTCCAATAATTTTCTGAACATAAACTCCATGTCTTCTTATTCTTGAGCAATTATTATCTGATCATTAGCCTAAAAATAATAATAATAAATAAAATAATAACAAAGGGATAGACTAACGAACTAACTCACTGGCACTATCGAACCCATAGCTTCATTGCAGAGTGGAGACATAAGCTTTCCATACCTTACTATCCTGAGCTAATGTTTTCCAGTCATCCGTGTATAATTCACCTCCCTCAAATCATGGTTAATGCTATTCTTCCACCTTATTCTTGGCCTACCTATTGGGCGTTTTGCCTCTGGTTTTCCAACAAGGAGTTTCCATGCTCCTCTTCCATTACCCATTCGTGCCTCATGTCCTGCCAATCGCCATCCACAAAACTTAACTGTTATTATATCTGTTTTCCCATGAAGATCGTGTTATGCAGTCCATTAGCCCGTCTTTTCATATCTCTTTTGTCCCAAATTTCCCTAAGAACTATATTCTCAAATACTTGTAATCTTTTCTCCTCCCTTAAAGTACGAATCCCATGTTTCGTATGCATATAATATTAATGGGAGAATAATAGTTTATATATTTTCAGTTTAATGTTTATTTTATACAGAAGTTGGGACAAGTGTCCCTGTAATGCATAATTGCATGCAATTTCCTGAATTGAGCTTATGTTTAATTTTATTTATGCACTACATTCTAGTTTGCAATTATTGTTTCTAGGTATTAAAATACCTAGCCAACTCATCACAATTTCCCTCAATTGTCATTAACTACCCATTCCATTATATAACGTATTTCTATATGTGGCCATAAATTTAGTTTTATTGAAATTTCAAATTCCCGTCCAAGCATTTATTTTTCTTTTCGTGTCATATTAGGCTTACATTGCTCAATGTCAACAATTTATTTACAACATCGAAATAAAGAAGCGTCACTGCTATAAAGTAAAAATTCTCTTTAATTTGCTTACTTGTTACAGTGGCTACTAGAGGACAGTGAGACCGAGTTCCCGCTAACTCTTGTAATGGAGAATATATATATATATATATATATATATATATATATATATATATATATAAAGAAAAAAATGTTTGTGCTAGGATTGCTTAAGTGGCAACGCAGTGAAGTATCAATTCAGAGGTCCGGGTTCAAATCTCCGTCCAAGCATTTATTTTTCATTTCATGTCATTATATATATATATATATATATATATATATATATTGTTATTCCCCAATTATGTGATGTGAAACACGGATTCTTACTTTAAGGGAAGACAAAATATTACTGTATTTGAGAATAAAGTCAAATGATAATTTTGGGTTTTGGATTAAAGAGAGATTAACAGAGTGGCGAATGGAGAAGCGTACATAACATGATTTTATGGAAAACTAGATGTAATAAGAATAATTCTCACATACTGCGATGGGCAGGACATATGGCACAAATGGGGACTGAAGGATGGACATGGAAACTCCTTGTAGGAATACTAGAGGGAAAACGCCCAGTAGATAGGTCAAGAGAGAGGTGAGAGAATGTCATTAACTATGATCTGAGGGAAGTATGTTATTAGTCATTCAAAATATCTCTGCAGGCGGAAGAATTACGAAGCTCTGTTTGTTGCTACACGTGACGTCATATAAGGCAGTGTACACTGTCGGCGTCCCACGTCCCATCCCCTCTGCACTCTGAGATAGCAGTGTCACTTGTTCTATTCCTGCATAAACACGATTGCACTGCCCTCCGTCAACAACTGCGCTTACTCCTTAAACGGGTAATACATAGAGGATGATTGAAAAACATTAGCTCGGGATAGGGAAGTATGGAAAGCTCATATCCACGCGCCATGAACCTAAGGTTTGATAGTGCCAGTGAGTTAGTTAGAATACTAAAAACCACGGTATAGGCTTACAATAAGTTAGCTCCAATTCACGACAGATCTAAAAGGCCTTGCCTAATAGCCAGGTGTTGTACTCAACCATATAAACCTACTTCTAATCACATAGAAGGACGATGATTCACCTAGTATAGAGGTGACATATGGTCAGCATGTAGGGTCCTCCAGCCGTTATAGCAGGTTTTTCATAACCTGAAGCCGCTACTTAATGTGGCTAACCAAATTTCTCAGGATGCTGGATTGAGACAGATCCCAATCAGGCCAAAATTCCATGAGAAAATTTGTAATCTCATAGGCATTCGTACCAGCCCAAGTCCTGTAGCTTTGCACCAAGGCATTGTCCGGCCTGGCTACGGCGCGGAACCTATCAACAATTGAATGTCGAAACATATCTTGAAATTTCTTCCAGAGAAGCGTTCTGATGTACCAAGGCCGTGTCCATAATATTACCTCTCGTTTTTAACTGCAAGACACAGAAATCAGCAATAGCAACCCACTCTGAGAAGCGCATGGACTCCCTGCCTCAGAAGTGAGTTACAAGTACGCCATGCCAAGAGAAAACGCCAGAAATGTCGAACGATAACCTGGGGCATTGAGAGAAACATTAATTAAATGTGAAATGATAGTTAAAAAGAGGAAATATACCGTAATAATCAAACACCAGCCTAGCATTTGCCTTGACAACTAAAAAAAAAAAGTCTCAAAACGTCGACACTGGAACTTACCTACAGTGTAAAACAACATTGTCACATTTACAGTAGAAAAAAAACTTGTATGTCAACAATAAATTCAAAGCTTGTTAATAACTTGGTGTTATTTTGTGATAAATGTGTTAATTTCCTGAGGAGCAATATCCTGTTTAATTTTTATGAACGTATGACAGGTTTTTCCTTTTTCTAGAACCCACAAAATTAATTAAAATGACAAAGTCAATAGTATTTTTTTGCGAAATTTGTTGCTCTTTAGGTATGAAGGCTATGGCGTTCTAACGTGGACATTTACAGATCCACAAATGTGTGAATATATCTTGAAATAAAATTTAACTACATTTTAATTTTAAAAAAAGTCCATTACTGTGACTAATAATTTATTTCTGTGTTTTTGCTTCAACGTTCATGTTTCCGCACCATATAATAAAATACTTAACACAAATTGTGAAGAGTAGCTATTTTATTATATGGTGCGGAAACATGGGCGTTTAAGCAAAAAACACAGAAATAAATTATTAGTCACAGAAATTGACTTTTTAAGAAGATCGGCAAGAACAGAAAAATTAGACAACATAAAAAATAATACAATAAGATAAATAGTGAATGTACGAAAGGATATTGTACAAGAAATTGAAAAAATCCAACCAGATGATATGAACATATAATGAGAAGAAGTGACACACAAACAAGTATTGAAATGGATACCTCCTAGAAAAGGGAAACAGTAGACCAAAGCCAACGTGGATAAAGGGAATTCAAGACAACATGAAGAAGAGAAATATGACAGAAACAGACACACAAGATCGGGGAAGTGGGGGGAAAAAAAAAAAAAAAAGTACATTTTGATTGAGGATACCTGTGTAAATAACATAAATAATCCTGAATAAAAACATAATTTTGTAAGTGTAATCTTTTTAAATAAATCTGTGCATTATTTTATTTCCGTTGGTTATTTTAAGTTATTGCCGCGCAACATCGACTGATTCCTAAATTTACCATACCACATCATCACATTCTTTTGAGCGAGAAAGAGAGACTGAGGCAAGGTTGTACCCCGCCGCGCCGCGGAGTAATCTATGCCCCCGCGATGACCGCAACGGAGAGGAAACGTGGAACAGTCGAGCCCGCCAAATGCTATTGGCTGAGACTGCGATCATACGATGACGTAGTAGTATCAGCTCAGGTGTAGTAATGAGTTGGTAGGTCGCTTTGAGTAACGTACAAGGTAGCTAGATAAGCAGATAACTACATGTGACGTGGTAGAAATCAAACGGCGTGACTTTCCGTAATTTCTCCGGCTTCGTGTCCTCCTTTTTACCAAAACTACATTCTCAGATATACTTTTGTCAGGATTATTTATGGTTTAATAATCATAAGAAAACACATATTTTTCAAAATAATTATGAAAATAGAAAAAATTCCAAAATACATGTATTGTTTAATACAAAATGTCCTTAATACAAAAATTTCATAAGTATAAGCATGTAAAAATCTTCACCAGATGATAAAATAGGGAAACAATTTCACAGTGTTACCTATTTTTTCATTTAACATACATAATTTGAGCTAATCAATCCAAGGGTCTGCTATACCATAATATTCACGAGTAACCTACAATAATTATGTACAGGGAATGATTGGAAAGCATTGGCACAGGATAGGGATGTATGGAGAGCTTGTGTCCGCGCGGCCATGAACCTGCAGGTTCGATAGTTTCAGTGAGTTGGTTAACCTACAACAATGCTAATTTGAGTAGCTCAACATTAGTGTTTTATTTTAACGACGCTATTTAACAACACAGAAGATCAGTTCCAATCCATAATAAAATATATTGCGTACAAGGTAGATAACCAACATTAATAATATTGTGCTGTTAATTAATCAGTCTTAATTGAAAACTATTAATATAGTATACATCCAATAAATAATGCAAAAGCTTGAATTGGACATTAATTATATGCTGCAAAACCAAATCGCCAAGAAGGTGGAACAGAAAACAATTTAAATGCCAATCAAAATACTAGCATTATTTCAGTAAGTCAATTACGTGTGATATCTGAAAATATATGATTTTTTATTGGCACTGTTACATTTTTTAAGCAATTAAATGTTTTAAAAACCTGAGGTCCCGCGCCGTTGCGCAGAGCTACGGGACTTGAACTGGTTCGAGTGCCCAATGGGGGTATAAATTTTCTCGTGGAATTTCGGCCAGTATGGGATCGGTGAGGCATTTGGGTAGTTACGGAATAAATTTTCTCGTGGAATTTCGGCCAGTATGAGATCGGTGAGGCATTTGGGTAGTTACGGAACTTGCGCTGGTTCGAGTCCCCAATGGGGAATAAATTTTTTCGTGGAATTTCGGCCAGTATGGGATCGGTGAGTCATTTGGGTAGTTACAATAAGTAGCGACTCTAGGTTGAGAAGATCAGCTATAACGGATGGGGGACCCAACATGCTGACCACATGTCACCCCTACACTGGCTAGATGATTGTCTACCTCTGCGATTAACGCCTGTGGATTTGAGGCCAGCAACCGGTTGGTAGTCCAAGGGCATTTTAGGCCTGTCGCGCTTGGAGTTTTTATAAAACCTGAGAAAGTTGGTACAACGAAATTAAAATACAATTTCCTCTCACTGAAGCAAATGTTTTCCTCATTTACAGAAATACTATACTTACTATAGATCTGTGAGGAAAAAGAAAAGTTTTAATTTGTTTATGTAAGATATTCAAAGAGTTAATTTACATCACTCTATCAAGTCATAGTTTATGACAAAAAATTTAAAAAATATTTACATATTGTGTCCGATGTCGGAATCTATCCCGTGAAACACAACTCTTCGTATCTGTTGCAAGTAGTCACAGTCTCCGTCCAACTTGTGACTTAAAACCCTTCATATGGAGGTGATAGTCGCCTGGGAAGGTGGGGTTATAACACCCAAAAAGGATGAAAACGTTTTTAATAAAAAAAACTAACGTCAAAACTGCACAGAATTGGAAATATAGTTACTAGATTATGTGTTATAAATGTTTTAGAAATTAAAATAATTACTGAAACTACAGCGTTGTAAAAATTTGTAATATTTCGTCAATTTTTAATTAAGATTGATTTAGTCTGGTGTACGATGATAAAATATGTAAACACTAACAATATTACGCTATATATAAACATATTTTAATAAAGGAAATCCCATAATACATACAGTTGGGAAATTTTAGGATTTTTTCTTTGAAAGGCAAATGCACGAAGCCCCATTTATATTTATCTGACATTAACAGGTAACAGTTGGACGTCAAGAAAGAGGAAAATATTTAAATGCATTCAGATTATAGAATTCGAAAGTTTGCAATCAAATTTTCAGGTATAATAATGATTTATTGAATTTCTACAAAGAAGAATATCTTTACGTGTTGTTAGTTCTCTCAAGACACATTATACAGATTCTTGAAAAAAAATGGCAGTAGGCTTACAATAACTTTCATTATTTACCGTTACCTACCAGGTATAGAACTAATTAATTCTAAGAATTTTTAAATACATCAAAAATAGACGAAATTCCTGTGGAAACTAGTTTGTAAAGTATTGTTCCCTGAAACTTAAATGGGGAGGTGATATGTCACCATCACTCCACCACATTAAACCAGTTTTTTTCTTAGAAATGAACAGTATTCCTATGTTAAATCATAAATTACAGGCATTAATAAGAAGGTACTAAAAATACAAAACATAAAATTATATTTTTTTTTATAAAAAATGGATGAAAACTTCAGCTTAGGGTGATATAGACACCCCACCTCCCCACTTAAGGGTTAAGCATTTGAAAAATTGAAATGTAGTATTAACAAGGGAATAATTTTGATTCAATCTTTCTGAAAAACTACCTGCAACTATTTAATAATAATAATAATAATAATAATAATAATAATAATCTGCACTTCAAGATATAGGCATTTAATCGCGTGTTCCGTCTTCAAGTACGAGTACTTTGCAGCCATCTTCTTACAGGTCTACCCACTGATCTGTTTCCTCTAACTTTATAGCTCAGCATTTTAGTTAATCTTGTAGTTCGCATTATTTCTATTATGTTCTTTCCACTGTTATTTATAATAATAATAATAATAATAATAATAATAATAATTTTTATTTAGGAATATCCCACAATACATTGTTTCTCCTTCAACCCAAAGTGATTCGTCGCCAGAGGTTCCCGTCTAAAGCATCTTCTTCCCTCAAATCTCTTACCTTCCATATTTCTCTCACACCCATCCATCGTTCTCTAGGCCTGCCTCTTCCACTTCTTCCAACAGTTTTCCAATAATAGTAATAACATATTAAAATGATTCCTGCCAGGAGATAAACCTAATCTAGATCTTACCGACTTAGCTGACTTAGCCACATCTAAAACTTTCATAAATTTTTACTCGTTCTACGGAGATTGCATTTAACACTGAGAGATGTTCCAATATTATTTCTATTCCATGGGTGAGAATAGGCGGAGTTTTTGGTTCTGATAGTTTCAGTGATGTTTCTAGTCTTAGGACTTGTATACTTTTTTTCTTAATGACTGCGTGTGCTGCCTTATGAAACACTGGCTACTTGGTTGTACAGTCATACCAACGTACATGAATTCTAAGTGAAGAGTTTGATCCCTAGACCATTTATGATGACTTTGGTTGGCTGTGCGATATTGCCGTCCGGCTCTTGAATATCATTATTTTTGTTTTAGACTCGTTTATGAAGAGACCACTTTTCAAGAACACACCGTTCAACATTTATTTGGGTGATTGTACCTTGCAGTTTCGTTAGATGTAATGACCCAAACACATCTGCATAAGCATATAAAGCTAAGTTATTTCTCTCTTGGAGTAATCTTGAGTATCTCCTCCGCAGGGAGGATGAAGAGCAGGAGGCTCACAAGATCTCCATGTAGGACTCCATTTGTTTGGGTGGTTGGTCTGGAGAGTGACAAGATCTCCGATACTTTCACTGTATCTTAAAATTCCCGTCCAAGCATTTGGTTGTTCCCAGGGTGTCTTCTAGGTTGCTCCCTGGCTATCTATAATGTCTAAGGCACTGGTAAAATCTATGAAAACAGTATAAAATTTCACTACTTTCTCCAGTGCTTCTGATGTTTTTAGTAGCAGCTCCCAACTGTCAATGCCAACCTTCCATTTCTGAATCCAAATTATATTTCAGTCAAATACCGTCTACAGCAGTTTTTATTTTGCCCGTTATTATTATGGACATGAGTTTGAACGTGTTTTCCAGGCCTATACCCATGAATTTATTTGTGTTTTAAGGATCACCTTTCCCCTTATAGAGGAAGTTTATTTTTGAGTGTCGCCATTGGTTATGTTAGCTGCTTCTACGCATTTACTTAAGAGGTTGGTCCTGGAAGGGTGGACAGTTTCTGAGGTGAAAATTCCGTCAATTTTTGCTGTCATATTCTTCTTTAGAGAGTTTATTGTCTTTACATATGTCTGTATTTTTCTATGAGAATAAATCTAAAATACTTGAGAATACCTGTGGGTTTTGTGCATTTTGATGATTTTTAAAACTAAATGATCAATGGTGTGACAATCGCCTAAAGGTACGTACATATATGCGCGCCGCGAACACGAACGGCGCGCGCGCGGCGCGTGTTATGTTCGTCGAAATTATTAATTTCAACGAACCTCTTGCGATCCATAGGAAACCCACAAACCTTCAGTAGACATTTTGCAGAGCAGGTGTAACCAACCATGTCTATTCCCTTTCCGTTCTCCCCCGCTTGTCCTGCATTCTTTCCCCAAAAATAGGGATTTTTTTAAACGGCGCGGGACGCGGGACAAATTGTTAAAAATCGGGACTGTCTCGCCAAAACGGGACGTCTGGTCACGCTTATTACTTATTACATCTTATAACTTTATTTATACTTTTTCAAATATTATAGCATTAAAGGAATTTTAAAAAAATATATGATTTGTATATATATGTTTAAAATTATTAAGAATCTATCTCACCATAACATGGCCTTAATTTTTAATAAAGATGTACATGATTATTATACTAGAGGTTGTACTTTATTGCACAAAGATACTAGTTTCTAAAAAAAAAAAAAAGAATTCGTTATGCATTAATCAACCATTACAATAACTTGCCTATTGAATATCAACATTTCACGAATGTTAAACATTTTTCTAATTGTATTAAAAATATTTTTTTCTCATTGCTTTCGTAGTTAATTTTGTTAATTTTATTATTATTAATATTATCCTGTTTAAATATTGTATTTATATGTGTATATATATTGTGCATCTATAGTAGTTTGTATTATTTAAACTTATGCCTGAATTTGTTTTCTTGTTTTTATTGTTAATTGTTTTATGGCCATTATTTTTTGTATATTGCCCCTTAACATGAGCAATCTTGCTCTTTGGAGTCTTTGAAGAAATAAATAAATAATTAGTAATAAATATGTGTATATATATATTGTATTGTTTTGTGATACTTCATACATAATATTAAGAAATGAAACGTCTTAAATAAATAATGTTTTCTAAATAATTCTAATTTATTCATACAATTACAGTATCACACACATAAAAAAAAAAAACACAACATTGAAAAAAAAAAACAGGCATCTCCTTTCAATGATTTTTAAAAATGATCCTTATGTTGAGGATCCCACAATAATTGCTTGGCTTCTATAAATATCAATAAGTTTTTAACATGTTTTCCTCTGACCACTCCTATACTCAAATTATAGGTGCGCACCGAAAACAACGACCTCTCAGGTACCCGTCCAAATCTAAACAGCGAACCATCAAAGTGTTCGTGGAAAAAACCGACAATGAGTGGATCGTGGTGCGAGACGCGCGCGCCGTTCGCGCGCACCTTATAAACCCCTCCAAATCTGACGAACATGGGGCGCGCGCGCGCGGCGCGCAAGTGTGTTCACATTTAAAAGGTGCAGTTCCAGGAAAGAGGAAACATTTCAAAACAATTAAAAAAATAAAGTCCTAAATGCTCAGATATAATTTTAAAATAGATAATGTATGAAAATAACTTTAAAACTGTGAGAAGTAAAGTCGAAGTATAGGAAAAAATTAGATAAGATAAAGAACTTTCTGCATCCCAGGAATTTATTGATAAGTTAGTTACACGTACAACGTGAAAGTTCGATACGGGCAATATATCTACGTTATCTTATTGCGGTGATAGTGAAAAATGGACACTGTTTACTCACTCAATGATGTCTGTGCTAACATAATTCCTTGATTTTTTTATTTTTTTCTTTCTAAATACTTGATTTTTCCGCTACTTTTCAGATATTAGAAAAATAAACGTTCTTGGAAAATATGAATGATCATTCCGTGTTGTTATATTAAGTCTGGGATTATTTTTGTATTATTTTTTTAATTCTGCTGTAAATAGCGACAGTTAATTATTTTAATATAAGAATGCATGGAATTAAGTTCTCCTAAAATAATGAATGCTTTGAAGCAGAATTTGTTACAGAGCTACTGGTTCCATCTCTCGAGGTCTCCAACGCCCTCATTTCCATAACATTTAAGTGCAGATCAGGATGGGTGTTGTCTTAAAGATGGTCCAATCTCTACATACATTATACTCTCATTGGTAGGAATATATTAATGATTTTACAGATAGATATGAATACCGTGTTGTACATGTCACTTTCTAACCAAACTACAAAACATATTTCGCGCCTTCAGTTCTAATTGAGTATTTCATAAAATATTTAATTTTCACAATTCAAACTTTTGATTCTTACACTTGTATTTAAAATACAAGTTTAATTATATTAAACGAAGTTAGCTAAGACGATAGCGCTTGAGAATCGTATTCGGGAGGTCTCGGCCCCTAGTGCCAGAATCGATAAACTGGTTGGAGTTTTCCGTGCTTTCCTTATTTAATCCACAATAAACACGAAATTGCTCGCTATTGATATATGCACATTATACTTAATTTCTATAACGGGAAGTATTTAAATTACATATCGATTCATAAAAAAATTTCAACACAATTTATTAAATGTCCCATGACATTATAGAATTGATATTTAAATACTGGGGACATTTTTTTTTTTTTTTGGTTATTCTTTGAATACTAACTTGAAATTTCAACTTTACATCCAATTATTCGTGTTTAAGTCGATTTATTTCGATTTCCATTTAGTAATTTAGAGCATTTGTGTAACATTATAAGGAAATCTAGTAAAATTTTAAAGAGTAAACAGAGGGAATGTCAGAGAGAAGATTATTGATCTCGAAATGTATGCAAAAAATAGGAACATCAGAGAATATACCAAAAAGTTAGAATATTAAAAAGAAAGCATTTCAGTCTAGAACAAATTTAATTAGGAATAAAAATGGGGATATAATTGCAGATGCCAGGAGTATATTAGATAGAGTGGAAAAACTACTTTGATCAGCTATTTAAACGTACATGCAGAACAGGATATTGAAGGGTGATTTATAGATATCAGAAATATTAGTCTCAGAGCCAAGCGCGTAGAGGATGAAATGGCGAGAGAAAAATTAAGGATATGTAAAGTATCTGATTCAGATGGGATCCTAGCAGAACTGATAAAGTCAGATGGAGGAAAATTGATGGATAAGATTGTTGTTCAGTATGATAAAAAAACTCTTCCAATGAATAACAATAATAAATTATGGTATCAGTCTATAAGAAAGGAAGAAAATTGATTGCAACAACTACTGTAAATTTCATTACTATCGACTTCGTACAAAAATTCTGAACAAATGTATTAATTAAAATATATATACAGTCAATATGCCCATTTCACCAATAAATGTTTAAAATGGTCAACAAGTTTCTACAGCCAAGCTGTCATTCTCAAGACCAGATATTGCTGTTAAGAATTCGTTGGAATTCATTGAGAAAACCAAGAATATCGAGCTGAAGGATGGAGAGATTTTGATTTCTTTTGATGTGAAATCTCTCTTTCCTAGTATACCTATACCTCAGACGCTGAGTTTCTTGGAAGACCTACTACTACAGAATAAATTGGAGCCCCATATGTCAATCAATATATCAAGTTAACGGAACTTTGCATGAATCAGAACATTTTTCAATTTAACAATAAGTTTTATGAACAAAAGGAGGGAACGGCAATGGGTAATTCATTGTCTCCTTTCCTAGCTGATCTTTTTATGAGCAGATTTGAGACGGAGCTTGGGAAGGAATTAGATTACTTTCCAAGGGTCTGGCTCAGATATGTTGACGACATTTTTGCTATTTTTGATACCAAAAAATGCAATGTACAGGAATTTGTTGAAATATTAAATGACCGAACTCCCAGCATAAATTTTACGTATGAAGAGGAAGAGAATGGAAGGCTGCCTTTTTTAGATATGATAATAATTAGAAACAATTATAGATTGGAATTTGATATTTATAGAAAAGATACCAGTACATTTAGATATATCCCGGCAGATTCTCACCATTGTAATCAACATAAAATGGCCAGTTTCAATTTTTTAGTTCACCGTCTTATCACTTTTCCGTTAAGTAAAAATAGATATAATAAGGAATTACAAACCATTAAAGATATAGCTAAGTGTAATGGTTTCATGGAAATATTATTGATAAGTTGATTCGTAAATTTGAATTTAGAAAACTTGTTATGGATTCTACAGCTTTCCATTCTCCTATTAATAAAGCTAATTTTGCTATTATGCCGTACGTTCCCTCTTTAACTAGAGGTTTGAACAGATATTCAAAGGACTAGATACTAAATTGATTTTCACTTCCACTTTGACATTAAATAGTTTACTTGGAAACCCTAAAGATAAAGTCGATTGTATAGAGAAATCCGGGATTTATGAAATTGCATGCAATGACTGTGACTTGAAATATGTTGGGCAAACCAGAAGATCCATTTTAACTAGATTTAATGAACATATTGCCCATTTCAGACTCAACAGAATTGAAAAATCTGGAGTTGCCCAGCATATTTCTGAGCACGGTCACGCTATCAACAAAAGTAATCTTAGGCTGGTTCGTTCGGTCAGGGATTTCAAATTCCTTAACGTCCTTGAAAGTTTGGAAATTTATAAAAAATAAGGATAAAATAATGAACAAGACAAAGCGCCTATTCCGTACAGCCCCCTCTTTTTCTCTAATTGATAAAAAAGAGGATTAGTTTTATTATGTTTTACTTTCACTTGTGAATGATTGCGTCATGTGACGTAGTTTGTTTTTAACTGAATTTGTATCTTTATTTTTATCTATATTGTCTTCAGTCAATATCTGGTCTTGAGAATGACAGCTTGGCTGTAGAAACTTGTTGACCATTTTAAACATTTATTGGTGAAATGGGCATATTGACTGTATATATATTTTAATATTGTATCACCAAGAAGATCAATTGTGTATTAAATGTATTAATGTCCAAACTTACTTCCTATAATGATATCCGCCCATAGTAATTCTGCCCGAGGGCAGGTCTTCTTACACTGCAATCATAGCATTTCCATGCAATGATTTGCAGATTTACTAGGGAATTATAGGTATGGTAGCTTCTCGTTGCTTTCCACGCTGGTGAAGGATGATGATGGCCGGATGATTTTCGGGACCGTTGAACCCTAAGCTTCACATTTGTCTTACAGGTGTGGAAAAACCACGAAAAAACCTCACCCAGGAGTCTGTCCCGACCGGGAATCGAACCAGGGCCCGCTGCGTGACAAGGCAGCATGCTACCTCGAGATCACAGCGGTGGACTATAATGATATAATACCAGATAATCAATGTGGATATAGTATAAATATGTTTTCAATAGATCGGATTTTTTATAAGCCAGATTTTAGAGAAAGGGTGGGAATATTTTACATCAAGTAAATGTAGACTTTAAAAATCCGTCACGGAGAAAAACTGCGTAAACTAAGCGAATTCTTCAGCAAATCGAAGTTATGGTACGTTTTCGCTGCATTGCGGAATATAGGCCTATCATATTTTGTTAAATTGGGGATATTCAATTTATGCCAACTTATTTAAACGTGTCGACTGCTGAAAAAACAACCTATAATAAAATAAGTTATCTTTTGAATATTACTGCATAATTGACACATTATTAAATACATTTTATATTTCTTATTATAAATATAAAAAATTAAACTAATATATTTTTATAGGATTCATTGCTAATTTAAGAGCTAATTGTATGGTTATGGTATTCATTGCAATGCCACTTGCCGAGTCGTTTTTAATTTCGAGTTTCAGGTAACCCCTCCCCCCTTCTAATAGTTGTATTTCGCTGATTTTGGAGAATATGATTCTAATTTTTAATAGTATATACAGTAAAAGCTTCTAATTTCGCGGGGATATGTTCCGAAAATATGCCGCGAATATGGAATAGTAATTTGTATAGATATTATAGAGGGTATGTTCCAAAATTCCAAAATAAAATAAAAATTATTAAAATAAAATCAATTAAATGAGATATTTTGAACAATTTATATTAACTATATTGTCAGGCTTAGGCAAGGGCTTAAAGAACTTAGTAATTCTTCCTGTTTTGCCGCTTTTAAAAGATATTTCAATTCAGATTGATATTCAGCGGTAGAATTCTTTATTTTGTCATTCGGATTTCTTGATAAACCGTACACTTGATTGATTAAGATTTGAACAGCGTGGTATGGTTGGTTACAAAGACTCGCCAACGCGTAAACGGTGAAGCATTTCTATTTTGACTTTAAGCAACAACACTACTTTTTTTTTCTCCACTTCGAAACTAGTTTTTCTTTCCTTTTACAAGATAATATAATTTGGGAACACAGCAGAAGAGATACGAGTTATTAAATCAAAATTATAGCAACGAATGACAATATGAAACAATAAAACATCGATCGTGGAGAGAGCGACATTTATCAACGGACATAGCAGCACTTGAAATACGGCGGCGGCTTTTAACAACGAACTTGAGGCTTAGTGCCAAAAAGGGTATGTTCTACTTTGATACTTATTTGTCCATTTAGTTTGAATCGCCCTTTGTAAAAGCCGCCTTAGCACGTGCCTGCAGAAAAAAAAAAAAGTTGCCGATTCGTTAATAAAGGATACTAATCCTTCTAATATCAACTCAGGGGCCCACCACGGTGGGTACGGGGAGCGGCGACCCCGGGGTACCTGAGCTAACCCAGTGCCTGGGGGTATAGCGGGCCACCCTGTCTCCAGGGGTAATAAATATGGAGACCTGGTCCTCCAGGTTGGGGGTTGGGCGTAGGGCTAACAACCCTACCCCATAAAAAACTGCCACGTTGAGAAACCCAAAAGGGAGGCTAAGGTCAAACTAAAAAGACCGTCACGCCAACAGTGGTGATGATGAATCCTTCTAACATACCAACTGGGTCAGCGAATAAAAGAATTTGTTAGTCGCGAATACAGGAACTATGTACCAATTTTTTAACCCGCGAATAACGGAACCATGAATACTCTACTCAGTTTCGTTGTGAAACATCGACAACTGCGACTGCTAAGAGCGATTTTTTAAAATTTCGTTTCAGGTGAACTCAACCCCCAACAATCCGATTTTGTTGTCTAACAACTCGACCTTCCTTTTTTAATTAACTGTTATATGCCAAGTTTGTTTAACGCTAGACCGTTAACGGACGGGTGCAAGCACGCGAACTATCGAGCCCATAGGTTAATTGCCGTGCAGACATAAGCTCTCCATACATCCCTATCCTGCGCTTATTTTTTCAATCGTCCTCTGTATAATCTACTTCCCTCCAATCATGGTTAATATTACTGTCACACCTCATTCTTGGTCTACCAACTGGGCGTTTTCCCATTCGTTTTTCTACAAGAAGCTTCATCATCATCATCATCATAGTACATTCACGAATTTAGGCCATTTGTTGACCTGTTTCGGCCTCAAGAGAAACACCATCCAGAAGTCTTTTGAGTGGACGTCCTGGTCTTCTTCTTCCTGCAGGTTGATATCTTAACATTAGTTTGGGTATTCTGTGATCTTCCATTCGATGAACATGTTGTATCCATCTTGACTTATAATCAGAAATTTTGTTTTCTAAAGATTCCATATGTAATTCTTCTAAGATGTCTTCATTTTTTTTGTGATCTAGTAGTGTGACAAGAAGCTTCCATGCACATATTTCATTCCCCATTCGTGCCACATATCCTGTTCATCGCAGTCCACGATTCTTAACTCTTCTTATTAAATCTGGCTTCCTATGAAGACCATGTAGCTTACTGTTATGTAGTCTTCATCATTCATCCATCTGTTCACCTCTCTTTGGTCCAATTGTTTTCCAAAGAACTTTATTCTCAAACACTCTTGATCTCCTTTCTTCACTTGTAGTAAGAGCCCATGTTTCGCATCCATATAACATAACAGGGAAAAGATAAAAAAAGGAACTAAGAAATTGGAGATGGCGGTAAGAATCAATAGAACAAAGGCCGGTATTCGGAAACCAATCTTTACGCAAAGAGCGACACTTTCCACTCTCTATGACGTAGAGAGTATTCATAAAACCGGTTGTCACACGTAGAAAATGACATAGAAATAGACTTTATAATGGAAATGGACACTAACAACAAATTGCGGAACTTTTTAAAAAGTGGTTGGATTCAAATACCTAAGAATAAGTTGCAGAAATAAACTAAACTCTTAATACTGAAACCCCATGCTGTTATTCATTATAGAGATTCTTTGTCATCCTAACTCTCTCAAAAAACGTTAAAGTAAAAATAAATAAAACTGTTATTCTTGTAGTTATATGGATGCGAAACATTGACTGTTAATTTAAGAGAGAAGAAAATATTATGAGTATTGAGATTGAAGTTGTTAGGACAATTTTTTGGACCAAAGAGAGATGAACAGACATATGAATGGATAAGACTATATAATAGTAAGCTATACGATCGTTATGGAATAGAGGCCGTTTCACTAAGGAAGAAGCATGACCTACAAAACTCGCGCAGGTAAACGTAGGGTCTTGGGGAAACGATCCCTATCAGCAGGCTTTGTCCGTATCTGCAAAATCATGGTTACTAGTCGTAATGAAAATATTAACCCTGAATAGGAAATGATTATAATAACCATGTATCACGTCAAATTCCTTAAGGGCACCCGGTACTAATTTCCTTGCAATTTGGTTTAAAAATAGGACCTACAAAATAATTATTTTTTCAGCTTATTCTTAAGTTATGTGTATGAAAATTATGTCACTAATTAAACAAGTCTTCCTGAACATAATGACACTTTGGTTAACTTTTTAGACATATTTCTTTATGAGTAATTTAAAATAAAAAAAAGATCCATTATGTTAAAAGTATTGTCTTGGTACAATTTGTTCACAAACTACTGTCCAATTATTTCCAAAATTTAGTATGTTATTGTCCATGGTTCATCTGACAATAATAAGATTTGCTTGTGTTCAGATATGGATTGTAATTTATTTAAAAAATTCAAAGACAATTTTTTTGTTAAAAATGTTGAATAATTTCTTTTTTTATTTCAAACACTATCAATAGTACAAAGATAAATCTAACTTATTATTATAGAGCTCTTTAAACTGCATATCCATGCCAAAAATAATTCTCCTATCTTTCATAGTTTCAGAGAAAAGTGTACCAAAATATTAAAAAGTACAAATTAAGGGAAAATTCCAAACAAAAAAAAGTGCACATTAGAACACAGAGACGCCATTTTTAAAAATGAATTTTTATGGGTTTAAATGTCCAAAATCAAAAAACGATTTTTTAACTCAAATAAGTACTGGGTGTACTTAAAACTGGAAGAAATGAGAATAAAATTATTGCAAACCAATAATTTATCAAATATTATTCATGTTAATATTAATACTATTATTTTTAAATCAAACTCATCACTTACATTAATTATATTGGATACGAGAACTCCATTAGGCCTATAGTAAATTTCCAAACCTAATGTAATAAAAATAAAAAAAAACGAAAATAATTTTAAAATAGGTAGGACGTGTGGCACAAATAGGGAATGAAAGAGGTGTAGGCTATGAAAGCTTCTTGTAGGAAAACCAGAGGGAAAACGGCCAGTTGGTAGATCAAGAATCTTACGAGGTTTTAGAAGTAAGATGACGAAAACTAATATTTTTTAGACTGACAGTACACTATTTTGGAATTGAATGTGTATGCCTGTACATTAGACTACCCGCAGTCAAGGGGATGAAACTGGTCTTCTGCGCATCTGAGGATATGTTTCAACCTTGATGAAACGGCCTCTACGAGATGTAATGACAACAGTTAAGTCTCGTATACCCTGAGATGGGTATGACATATGGCATTAATGGAAATACAAGAGGTGCATGGAAACTCCTTTCAGGAAAATCAGATGGAAAGAGCCCAGTAGATAGGCCAATAATGAGGTTGGAGAATAATTTTAACCATGATTTGAGAGAGGTTAAATTATAAATTATACAGGGAAATATTAGCTCAGGGAAACGATTTAGCCTGTGAAGAGCATATCCATGCGACCATGAATTTCCGTATTCGAAAGAGCCAGTGAATTAGTTAATTCTTATGTAGGCTTACTTTTAATTACACCGTACAGAAGGAAAATCGACAAAAAGCGAAACATTTTTATCTCTCCCCCCCCCCGTTGCGATGGTTACATGTATATTAAACAATATACTTTTTTTTACGTTCACTGTGATAAGTTAAAAATATTCTAAAGTACAAAACAATAACTTATTAAGTGAAAGAGATAAGACGGAACAACTTCATCAATGGCGAAAGTCTTTATCAGTTTTACGTAATACGTATGGCGTGACTGATTATATTTCACCTCAAATATTTCCATCCTAAAAATCCATCCACCTCGTCCGAGTTTAAACACGCGATCCTCGGAATTTAGCCCTCACTCCCCATCCGACCGACCGCTAATTTTTAGGATGTGTCCCATGTATTTGTTATTCTTACTTTCCAACTCTTAATATCGAATAAAAAAACTGCTGAAAACGTGTAATTTTTACTAGTTAAAATTTTACATACTTACTCCAAAATATTTAACCGACTTTAACAAATGTTATAACTAATAAATTCATATAAATAATTAATATATATACAATTGAAATAACGATAGCAATATATTCTTGTCCATGAAAGCAGTTGCACAACTAAATAAACGAGAATTTCCTTCTGACGAGCAGTTTTCAGATTCATTCAAGGACGAAAATTTCCCACAAGCTTTAATTTTATTTTAGAATGACTTCCTAGTTACCCGATATATTCTGAATTTATATATTCGTTTACTTAATCTCGAATTTCGAAAAAAAATAAGATCGTAAATTTATTATACAAGTAGCTGTCATCTGCAATAGAATTAAGCAAGGCATTTGCATCTACTTTGAAATATAATAAAGGTAGAACATATTTACGCTCTTTCTGATTCTATATATTGTTGATAAAATTTTACCAATAGATTAGAAAGAATGTAGGAAGGTAAATTAGCGTTATACAGTTGACCCACGAAAAAAATTTACTATGAGTGTATTAATTTTTTTTTTTTAATTTACCAACTAGTTTTATTTTCCAAGTAATTGGATGGAATAAGTAAAGTGAATGGGGATGAATGGAATCTTCCGGAATGCAGCCTTACAAAGAGAGAGACAAAATATGCTTTAGGCCTATCAGGAATATCACAATCTTCTCTACTATGAGGAATGCCCATTACGTGTCGTTTGAGGATTCTGTTATTGAACATAATTACGTAGTAATGTATACAGATTGGTCTTGTATATTCTACACAGTGACCGATAATTTCCGTATCAGACGTTCCATTACGACACCCTGAACAGAAAACATTTTTTTTAGATAGGTGAACAGGATAAAGGGCATACCGGTTCGCCTGTTTTGAACTCTCATGATAACGGATTACCTGTTAATGGTCTTGGCTTATATTTATCATTTATCTTGACCAAAATGTATCTAAGATTCGTGACTTGAAACATTTATGAACGCGGTTTTGACGAAGTACTATAAAATAACCACCGATGTGTACGTCGTTCGAAATAACACATTTTTTACAAGTTCCGCCTCCAATCATGTATTTTCATTAATAGTGTTCTGCCCAAGAGCAGGTCTTTCACTGCAAACTCAGCATTCTCCACTCTTTCCTTAACTCAGCTTTCCTTTTTGTATCCGCATACAAACCATTTTTTTAACATTATCTATCATCTGATATTACTGTCTCTAACTTTCTTTCCTTCTAGGGCATCCGTCAGCAGACAGTTTTTTCTTAGCCAGTGGCCAATTCAATTTCTTTTTCTCTTCTTTTTGAGTTCCAGCATTGTTCTTCCTTCACCCACTCTGTCTAACACATATATATTTTTTTACTTTGTCCATTTTATACGTTCCATCCATCTCCATATCCACATCTCAATAGCTTCCAGTCGCTTTTCCTCATTCCGTCGTAATGTCCAAGACTCTGCACCATACAATGCTACACTCCACACAAAGCCCTTCACTAGCCTCTTCCGTAATAAATCACGTATAGAGTTTGAAATATTTAAATTAATGTCTTTTATGTGAAACTTGTCGGACATCTTGCACATCGTTGTCATTAAGACTGGTACGATGTATCCACTTCAATATGGACAAAAAAATCACTTTTAAATGTAATACGGAAAATCAAACACTCACTGGCATTATCGAACCGGTAGATTAATAGCCGCGCGGACACAAGCTCTCCATATACCCCTATCCTGTGCATATTTTTCCAATCATCCTCTGTATAATCCCTTCCCTTCAATCACGGTTAATGTTAGTCTCCCACCTCACTCTTGGTTTTGCAACTAGGCGTATTTCCTCTGGTTTTGCTATAAGAAGTTTCCATTCCCGTCTTCCATTCCCCATTCGTGCCACATGTCCTTCCAATCGCAGTCTATGATACTTAACTCTTCTCTTATTAATACAAAAATATCATAAAGCCCTCTATTCGCTGTTCTTCTCTCTTCGATCCAAAATTTCCCAAAGAACTTTATTCTCAAACACTCGTAATATGTTTTCCTCTCTTAAAATCCATCTATAGTAATTCTGCCTGAGGGCAGGTCTTTCACTGCAATCATAGCATTTTCATGCTATGCTTTGCAGCTATACTAGGGAATTATAGGTGTGGTAGCTTCCCACTGTTTTCCACACTGGTGAAGGATGATGATAAGGAGGATGATAATGATGACCATATGATTTTGGGGGCCGTTTGGGCCTTAAAGTTTTCCTGACATTTGTCTTACAGGTGAGGAAAAAACCCCGATAAAAACCTCACCTAGAAAAACTGTCCCAACCGGGGATCGAACTCGGGCCCGCTGCGTGACAAGGCAGCACGCCACCTCGAGACCACAGCGGTGGATTCTCTTAAAGTAAGAGTTCATATTTCGAATCCATATAACTGAGAGAATAACAATTTCATATATTTTCAGTTTAACGTTTTTTGAGAGAAATTAGGACAAGAGTCCTTGTAATGCATAATAGCGTGTATTTCCGGAAATGAGCCTGTGTTTAATTTCTTTGTGCATCCTATTTCTATTTTGTAATTATTGTTCCTAGATATTTGAATTCAGCCACTTGTTTAAAATTTCCATAATTTGTTATTAATTATCCATATAACGATACTAGTATAATGTATTTCTGTGTGTGACCACATATTTAGATTTATTTACCTCCAGTCCTCGATTTCTTAATGTTACTGAATAGAGTTCGGGTGTGTGTGTTGGCCCTTACGTTAGTATCTCCTCGCTATTGCCTGTTTAATACTAGGCTACATTATCACCATAAGCTAACACCTTATTAATGTCATTATGTTTTAGGTCTTCTTCATCCTTTAAAGATTAAAAGGAAAGTAGAAAATTTAATAGTAGAGGAGATAGTGCATCTTCTGAATTTCCAGAATATCGGAAAACTGTTTGCCTACACGTATCCTATTCTTCGTGTCATTTAGATACATTCTAATAAGTCCGAATAAGTTTTTAGGAATCCCGAACTCCAGCAGAATACTATGTAACTTATACTTAATTGAATCGTATGATTTTTTTAAGTCTACATATAGTTATAGGAAAAGGACGATCTTGTATTGATTCAGCATTTTCTGTTAAACTATTGCTTGAAAAAAGAAGAGAATTCAACTTAGAAACACATTTTGCTTTCATAGATTTTGAAAAAGCATTCGACACAGTCAAGAGATCAAAACTCTTAAATATATTGGAAGACAGAAATATACCAAATTTACTTCGGCAGAACACTACAAAATATTTACAAAGGACAACACCATAAAGATTAAATTAAATAACAGATTTTCTGAAGAAGGAATTATAAAATCGTGGTGTGAGACAAGGCTGCCCCCTATCCCCAACACTCTTTGCAATTTATATCAATGAAGTACTATGTTGCTGGAACAAAACATATAAATTTGGAATAAGAATATCAGAAAAATATAAAATTAAACACCCTATTGTTTGCAGATGACCAAATAATAATAGCAAATTCCGAAGATGATCTACAGAAAGGTCTGTATGAACTTAACAAAATTACAGAAGAATATGGATTAAAGATATCTACAGAAAAAAACAAAAATTATGGCATTTCAAGGTGTAGATCCTGTCAGAAGTAAAATTGTACTGGACAATAAAGTTTTGGAGCAGGTGATAATTTTACATATCTAGGATGCAATATCTCATATGAAGAAGAAAAGGATTTGTAAATGCAAAAATATCTAAATTTTTAAGAATTTTAGGGTTAATAAATTCTATCTTCAAGCCACAGTAGTCCAAAAGCATTCAAGACTGAAAGTGTATAAAACACTGGCTCTTCCAACTCTTTTGTATGGTAGCGAAGTATGGACGTTGAAACAGAAGGATATACAGAGACTTAGATCTGCTGAAATGAGATATCTTCGGAGGACTGCAGGATACACACTACTAGATCACAAAAAAAATGAAGACATCTTAGAAGAATTACACATGGAATCTTTAGAAAACAAAATTTCTGATTATAAGTCAAGATGGATACAACATGTTCATCGAATGGAAGATCACAAAATACCCAAACTAATGTTAAGATATCAACCTGCAGGAAGAAGAAGACCAGGACGTCCACTCAAAAGACTTCTGGATGGTGTTTCTCTTGAGGCCGAAACAGGTCAACAAATGGCCTAAATTCGTGAATGTACTATGATGATGATGATGACATATAGTTACCATTATATTTACATTTGTAAAATCTGTCTTATAACTAGAATGAGGAATTTTATGAAATTTCATGTTTTAAACTATCTGTCAGAGAGCGCTGAGATTAAGATTTTTACATTTTATGATATGTAGAATCAAATAAGACCAACAAAAAACTTCATATTCATAATTATTTAGCAAAATGTTCCTATTTTATTGAAAATTTTCATACTCCATATTTTTCAACTTTCAAATTCAGTTTTTTTTCAATAAAAGTTCTAGAATTCATTAAAATATTTTTGAAATGAATGAATTTAGTAATTTTTGACAGTTGTAATTGTGGTAGGACAAGTGGAAATTTTTCACTTATTATCCCTTCTGAACAAGATAGATTTTATAAAAGCCAAAAATTGGATGAGGAGTCACAGAGTGTCAAGTTAGATGGAAGTTTTTGTCCCCCAGAACAAGATCCTGAGCCTAGATTGAATAAGTAGCACACAACAATATTGGAATTTTCTGTAGTCAGGTAGTTGTCAGTTCGTTCTTGCTACCTGAGAGCAGTCCTTATGTTGTGAACAGATCCATCCATCCCATAGTAATTCTGCTGAGGGCAGGTCTTTCATTGCAATTATAGCATGTTATGCTTGCAGCTTTACAGGGAATTGTAGGTGTGGTAGCTTCCCGTTCTTTCCACACCGGTGAAGGATGATGATGATAATGATTTCGGGGATCGTTTGGGCCTTCGTTTTCCTGACATTTGTCTTACAGGTGAGGAAAAACCCCGATAAAAACCTCACCCAGAAAAACTGCCCCGACCGGGAATCATACCCGGGCTATCAAACTATCAAATATAGCAGCATACAAGCAAGCTACCACAACATCGTGTGATGTTGAGCATACTGTAATTTACCATCGTGCAAAACACAATTCTGACAGGCAGGCGTTATAGTTTACCATCAAGAAATATAAAAAAAAAACTTCTGTGTATTACGATATTACGAACAGAATTGACAATTGGATTGTTAATATCACAAGTAGACCAAGCAACGGTCCCCAAAATCACGTGGCCATCATCATCCTTATCATTATCATCTCATCATCATCATCCTTCACCGGTGTGGAAAGCAACGGGAAGCTATCACACCTACAATTCCCTAGTAAAGCTGCAAAGCATAGCATGAAGAAATGTTATGATTGCAGTGAAAGACCTGCCCTCGGGCAGAATTACTATGGATGGATGGAGACCAAGACTATAGACACTATGTTAGACCCATTTCATAAATAAAAAATAAAGAAAAACTACTGTTAAAATATTTCTAACTACATTTCACCATGTTTGAAGTTCAATATTAAATGTAACTGTAATTGCAAAGAGAGTTCTGAAAAAACCCTAGAATCAAATATTGACTAATAACTTTTAACATCTTGTTTCTCCAAGTATGTCATACTGGAATGGTTTACTTGTATTCTAAATCATCCAATTTAATGTTATTGTTACATTTACATCTACAGGAATTTAATATCTTTACGCAATGTAAAAATAGCAATAATCCAAACTATACCTGCTCTAAACTTTGTTAGTGCTATATTTCATGGGAAACCTGTTTTGTTTTGGTTGCGATGTTTTGTTTTCTTGTATATGTTTGGATTTCATACTTAAATATAATTCAATACATAATTAATTGTATTATATATAAACTCTCAGTTTTGATTATGAAGATAAAGTGATTCCACTACAGTCTTGGGAGGCCTTTGGGTACTGGTATGTTGAAACTCCCATCTTTTTAGACAATAGGCACGATATGTCCGCCGGGTGTTGGATCTGCCTGATGGCCGCATTGTGCCCAGAATATGCATCTAGTACTCACTTCCATTAATATATTTATTAAACACAATGTGTACAATCAAATAAATTTTGCTTTGTTATACCAGTCCTTTTAATTAAATTGTTTTAGAAGCAGAGTCCTGTTTTATACACTTCGCTAGATGATATTTTGGACATGGATAGTTTGCATAATTTACAGATGCAGTCCTCCTTGGGTTCATGGTACATGTTGTTCAGGCATATATTCCCATGAAATCCATGGGCTGCGAAACGTCTGTACAGGTGTCGAAGTTCGAAATTCGGTTGCTTCCAGGTTTCTGTTTTCATTGCGTCCCGTTTCCATCCTAATTTTCTCTGTCGGTATCTGGGGCGGCATTGGTCTGTCTCTCTCTCGATTGACGATTCTTGTATGTCTTGCGTTTCCGGTAGTCTGAAACAGGTGTCTGATATCTTCGATGAAGAAGGATTCCTGGGCTATTGTATAGGCATAACTATTTCTTGTATATTTTTGAAATTGACAGTGCTCTTTTGAGAAACCTTGATTGTAACGTTCTCCATGTTTCTTAAGATTTTTCACTGTCAAGTAATTCCCATATAAGCTGGATTCCGTATGTTGCGGCCGGCATTACTTTAAGGTTGAAGAGTTTTCATTTGCAGTTGAGAGGGACATTCTTTGGAGTTTTGGGATATCGTACATGGCTTTCGTTGCAGCTGTTGCTCGATCCTGTATATGAAGTGAGAAAGCGGTTCCAGTTGTTTGTAAGGGTGACCCCCAAGTATTTGTAGATTGATACGAATTCTAGGGTTTCACTTCCGCATATAAGATGGTCCTTATTAGCCAGCCTTCCTCCTTTCCTGAATTTCATTGCACTTTGTCTTGGCGCTGTTTTATTTCCATCGAGTTTTTCAAGTGTCCATATCCTAATGTTCTCCATGGCTGTTTGGAGAGCTCCTTGATTCCTAGAGAGGATGATCATGTCGTCTTGCGTACATGAGTAGCTTAACATTTCTTGTGTCTTGTGTCACTTCCATTAGGATCCGACGAGTCGATAATGCCACCAGAAGATCTGGTCCAGATAAAAATCTTGACTATATCGAGATTCGAACCCATGACTTTTCTGTTTGCACCACGTTTCCTTGTACAAACTACGCTATGTTATGATCCATTAAAATTGTTTCAGATCATGAATGTGTTTTATACTGGGTGAGAATTATTTAAAAAGCTAATTAAAATCGAAATACAGAGAACATATTGATTTCTGAGTTTTAGATAAGTTCTACTTGTCTCATTTATGTGCTGGTATGTACACTTATAAGTTATAGTGGGCCTAGTATATAAATATATGTAAAAAGTTTAAAAAATAGTACTTCATAATATTTTTGTGTCATTTTTTATATTTGTCTTTACGATTTCATATTTTCGTATGATTTTCTTCATATAATTCCTCGCTCTACTTATGGCTAAAAATCTGATCTATTACAGACCTGTTTCTTCTAAATCCACATTGAACTCCTATAACGTCGTGAATGTAGCTAGAAACTCTAGATACTAATATGTTTGTTAGAATTTTGTACGAAGTTTAATGTAATGAGATTATCCTTCTGTTATTGCAATTAGTTTTATTTCCTTTCTTATATATTAGTACGATAATCAATTCTTTCTATTCAATTGGAACAGTCTTTTTTCCAAATCATAATAATCAATCAACGTGTTGGTCCATCAACTTTTCTCCCCTGCTTTCATAAGTTCTGCTAGTATCCATCAGAATCTAATTATTTATGAAAATCTTTCATTTGGTATTTTGTATGGAAAATCTTCTTTGATAATTGTCAAAGTCTGGCAGTCAACGATTCTACAAGTTTCTTAGTCACGCCTGAAATTATTTTCTCCAATTCTGCTTTTAAGTGCTTAAAAACTCTTTTCTCTTTAGAAGAGAAAAAACTCCATGTCGCGATAGGCCTAGAAGGCCCTTGGCCCACCAGCCGGCTGCTGGCCTCACATCCACATGTGTTCATCACAGAGGTAGATGAACATCCAACCAGTGTAGGGGTGACAAATGGTCAGCAAGTCGGGTCCTCCAACCGTTATAGCTGGTTTTCTCAACCTGGAGCCGCTAATTATTGTAGCTAACCAAATGCCTTAGGATGCTGGGTGGCACCGGTCCTATACTGGCCGAAATTCCATGAGAAAATTTCTTCCCCCATGGAGACTCGAACCAGCGCAAGTCCCGAAGGCACTTGTCTTAACCAACTCAGCTACGGTGGCGGGGACTTCTTTAGAGTGTGCTATTTGTTCGTCAAGACAATAACAATTTATTTAATTATTCTGGTATTCATAAATTAAAATTATGTTAATTTAACATGTGACACTTGAGATGATGTACTTTGAGAATCATTGTTCCATAGTGCCAGTTTGTTAAATTTTTAGTTATATCAAATTTTGCGTTGTATTAGGTAGCCACATATTTTTCCTTAAGCTTAATTGTATACATCTTTAAGATTGTAATACACTGCTCAAAAAAATTAGGGATATTGGTGGAATAAACCTATTAAGACTATGTTTTTAGGAACAGTATTAGATGCAATCACTTTCTATTACTCCAAAAGAATGTCCACAAGAGTTTGAAGTCATTACGTAACCTCTGTACCACACCAGATGTCAAAGAGATCCTGATTAGGAATATGGCAAACAAATAAAGCAACATTAACATGGGTGAAAATGTGTTCTTTAGTATGGTGGATGGTCTCCTCGAACGGCCAGCACTGCCTCACACCTGTATGGCATTGATGCAATGAGGTTAGCAATGAGTTCTTGGGGATACGTGGCCACTCTTCCATAAGAGCAATGTGCAGCTCTGGAACAGTTGTCGGAGGTGCTGGTCTCCTGCAATGCACCTGCCTAATGCATCCCACACATGCTCAATCGGATTTAAGTCCGGGGAGGAAGCTGGCCATTTCATACGCTCGATACCCTCCACTTCCAGCATGTTTGTCCACCAAGCCAGCTCTGTGGGGTCGTGCATTATCGTCCATAAAAAGAAAAGAATCACCTATGGCATCAGCATAAGGCACGACAAAAGGTCGGAGAATCTCATCTCTATACTTTACCGCAGTCAAAGTACCACCTTGGAAACGTAGAGGTCCGTACGTCCACCACTATTGACTCCTGCCTACACCATCAATCCACCGCCACCATATGGGGATCTTTCACGTACAAAAAGCTGGATTGTTTCGTGTCCATTTTTCTCTCCAATGATACACGCCGACTATCACATTCTATGTTGAATCGCGACTCATCCGAAAAAAAGAATTTATCTCCATTCAGCATGCCTCCATCCACGATGTTCCTCCGCCCCAGTTTCTGCGGATCTCTACGGTGTTGTGGAGTTAACCTGGTACACACCATGGGCCTACGGGCATAGAGAACCACTTCCATGCAGTCGAATAGGGACAGTTTGAGTTGACAACCCTGCGTTCCTGTTGCTGTTTGAAGTGTATTTCGCAGTTGAGTTGCATTCTGCTGTCTATTCCGACGGGCTGTTTAACAAGAGGTAACGGTTCATCCCTTGCTGTTGTTTGCCCTTGGTTGACCTTGTCCGGCTCTTCTGTGAACAGTAATTTTCTTTGAAAATGATTCCAAAGACTGGAAATCACGCTTTGAGACACCCCAATGGCTTGTGCCACCTCTTGTGTGTCTGTCCAGCTTCCATCCTTTCCTAGGGCCCTCCAAGCCATGGTTCAGGTAAATCACGTTGTCGAGGCATCACTGTCCCTAAGGCTAACTGAAAACTGGACTGGATTTAAAAACAGCAACAAACATTCACCCCCCACACCACCCTTTCACATCAACAGTACAGACCCACTGCCCTCTGGTGGGGTAACCGAGGTTACGTAACAACTTCAAACTCTTATTTACATATAGTGGAGTAATAGAAAGTGATTGCATCTAATACTATTCCAAAAAAAAATAGTCCTTAATAGGTTATTCTACAATATCCCCTAATTTTTTTGAGCAGTGTACATGTACTATTACATAGCTTTCCGTTCAATGTACACTATACATTTCTATGGGATTATTGTCAAGAGAATGGGGAGGTGTTTTCTGTTATATCCAACTACTAAAAAGTGTCATATTCTTAAATCACGTCCCTTAGGCTTGAGGTCGTTCTATTGTTGGAATATATAGTTTTCCAGTTGTAATTATGCAACACTATTGAATAAATATATCTGGCTACTTTTGAAAGCAAGATATTAAGAGCTATTTTTTTGAGGCTGTGAAAGAAGGTGACATTTGGAGGAGGAGAAATTGTAAATTGTATGAATTATATAAGGAGCCTGATTTGAAGTATGTATATAAAAATTAGTAGATTGGCCTGGGCTCGACATCGGATACGTATGAACAATAATATAACTGTCAAAAATATATATATATGGCACAACCATTACAAACCAGAAAGTTGGGAGAAGGATGTCTAACAAGATATTAGAATTGGTAATTTTTTTTCCCCCATGGCACGACAGGCCTAACAGCCCTTTAGCCTACCATCCGCGCGTGCTGGACTCACATCCACATGTGTCCATCACAGAGGTAGATGATATCTAGCCCGTGTAGGGGTGACATGTAGTCAGCATGACGTGTCCTCCAGCCGTTATAGCTGGTTTTCACAATCTCGAACCGCTACTTATGTAGCTACCCAAATGCCTCACGATTGCTGGGTGGGCACCGGTCCCATACTGGCTGAAATACCATGAGAGAATGTCGTCCATGGAGACTCGGGCCAACGCAAGTCCCATAGCTCTATACGCCAAGGCTGCCTTAAAACCCGGCTGCGGCGCGGGGGATTAGTAATAAAATTAAAAATTGGAAACATTTAGCAGCGAGGGCATTCTGAAGAAGGCTAGGGCCCAAAATGGGCTGTCAGGCCATATATGATGATTGAAATACATATATAAAGCTAGCTGCATGCTGATATAACCACAGAGACAGAGAGAGAGGAGAAGAGAGACAGAGAGAGACAGAGACAGAGACGAGAGAGAGAGACAGAGAGAGAGAGAGATAACAGAGAGATGACAGAAGAAAGAGACAGAGAGAGAGACACACACAGAGAGAGAGAGACAGACGAGAGAGAGACAAGAGACAGGGAGAGAGACAGACAGAGGAGAGACACACAGAGAGAGAGAGAGAGACAGACAGAGAGAGAGACAGACAACAGAAGACAGAGACAGAGAGACAGACAGACACGACAGGAGAGAGCAGCAGACAGACAGACAGAACAGAGAGAGAGAGACAGAACAGACAGACAGAGAGACAGACAGACAGACAGACAGAGAGAGAGACAGGACAGACAGACGACAGACAGACAGACACAGAGAGACGACAGACGAGAGACAGCAACACACAGCAGAGAACAGACAGACAGAAGACAGACAGAGAGACAGACAGCAGAGAGACAACAGACAGAGAGAGAGAGAGAGAGACACACAGACAGACAGACAAGAGACCGAGAGAGACAACAGAGAGAGACAGACAGAAG